>BMAO01015917.1:0-95421 GCA_019973975.1 Trichonephila clavata
TTTTCTTCCTGTTGCTCCTCCATTTTGTCGAAATTTGTGAGCGAATATTTTAAGTCAATATAATCAGGCGTATCATATATTGTTTAGTGAAAATTTTTCAAATGTCTAGTTTTAACTCCACTCCTATTATTTCTATTACTTCAGTCGTTTTAAATACCAACGCAACTTTTGAAATTCTGTTACTTTTATTCGTTATTATTTTACTTTGAAAGTTTAATCAACACTTATTGCTTTTTCTACATATTTCGCTAATAGCTCCAACTCGATTGACCAACTTTATGTCGGAACAACTTAAATGTAACCAGAGCATAAAATACATGAGGTGGGCCATCTTTTAGTTAAATTAAGCAATAAACGTTTATTTATATAGGTGTTGTACATTCAAGTGCAATTAAAACAAAGAAGTGCACTATGTGGGCTCGTGAATATTTTCAATTTTTTCTGAAAAGAAACAAAGATGACGATACGTTCTTGTATGTAGTTAAAAATCAACACATCGCCACAACAGTTACTCTCAAGGCTGCTACTTCAGCGAAGAGAAACGAGAGTTATTTAGTCAACATATTGTTAAATATTTTTGGTCTCCAAAAAAGGAAAACTCGCAGGATCCCCTGATATATGGGGGAAGGGGGAGGATTAAGAAACTAAAAGTATTACAAGGTTTTTGAATTAGAAGGAAATCTGTGATGAACCAAGTTCCACAGCTTCTATACACTTTTAAAGGGATACACATAGTGAGGGATTTACATTGACTTGTTATACATTTACTTTGGTCAGTTATAAAAGAAAAAATACAATTGAAGAGAGGCATCCACGTCAATAGACTATAATAAAATCCGCATTGCAAGTTATTTAATTACAAAAATTACAAATATTGATTCATGGAACTGGGGACAAAAACACACCATGCGTCTGAAAAACAGCGATAAAACTAACTCAGTTTGTAATGAGAAGTTTTTCGACAAGAAGGAAACTGAATAAATTTTTAAAGAGACATCAAGATGTCAGATTACATCAGTTTTAGTTAAGTTTTTGAATACATTAGGAAAATTTGGCAGATTTTACGCATGGAAGCTTTTAGCTGTACGCAAAAATAATAATAGCCCCTAGCATTTATCAGTTATTAAGGTAATCTGATTTTCTTCAGCAATTACCTCAGAAATTTACATTGGTGCTTAATTTCACACGACTTTATTTGTTTTTAGAGATTCAATGATAACAATGCAATTTTATTCAATATAAAATAAAGTGCCACGGAATTAGGGACAACAAGGGCTATGCAAATGTTTAGTGCTGCACATCGTTTATACGCAAGTGAAGGCGCAGTAGTAACTGTATATATAGCACGCAAACTGGTTGTTCTGAATTAGTTGTAGGAATTTCAGTATGGGTTAACTTCCTGATTTAAGCACCTTAAATCACAGATAAATCGTAAGTGTATGACACATGGGCCATTTGCTACCCGAAATCGTCAGACAGCTAGCACTTTCAAGATTGACAGTGTGAAGAGTATACCAAGAAGACATGGATGGTGGATAAAAAACTAGCGATCGGGCAAACTGCAAATGTCAATTAGCCTTGACAGTGCGTTGTGAGAGACAGCTCAGGCGTATTGTACGTAGCCAGCGAAGCCTAACATTAGCTCAAATTAACA
Source organism: Trichonephila clavata (assembly GCA_019973975.1). Taxonomy (NCBI): domain Eukaryota; kingdom Metazoa; phylum Arthropoda; class Arachnida; order Araneae; family Nephilidae; genus Trichonephila; species Trichonephila clavata. Next base: position 1,655 of record BMAO01015917.1, read on the forward strand.
CCTAATCGAATGACGGTGCCAGTCTTACAGTCAATATAAACGACAGTGCAACACTCGCTTCACCGTATGGGGTTCGAGAGCCATCGGTCTACAGGTGTACCATTGCTCAGTGCTCACCATCTGTAAGTCTTTCCCGGCCAAGAGAGCATACAGACTGAAGTGTAGAGGACTGGAAATGAGTAGCATGGGGTCATGAGTCTCGATTCCTTCTTAAATCCGACGGGAAGCTCAGAATATTGTGTCAGGCTTATGAAGCCATCAATCCTTCATGCCAGGTGGGACCTGTACAAGGGCAGGTTGGCTCAAACTGGGGCGTTTTTTCGTGGGACATTTTGGGATCTTTGGTGTGTTTGGGACCTTCCTTCAGTACATAGAATTGCAGGGTAATCATCCTTTTATGCTGATTTGTTATCCGCACGTTAATGGAGTTTTCCAGCAAGAAAACTGTTCCGTTTTCAAGTCCCGGTTGGCTACTGTCTGGTTGGATAAGCCTTCTTCTGACTTTTCTGTCATAAATTGGCCACCTAGAACCCAGATTTAAATTTTATTGAGAATCTTTGGATGCTTTGGAAAAGGCTTGAAAGGCCATCACACAGCACCAACGAACCTTGCTGAATTATCGACAGCTTTAGCCAAGTTTGGCAAGGCATATATTCTCGTGGAACTTTTCTAGAAACTTGTTAAATCTATTCCGTTGGTAACGTTAATAATGGTAGCCGTTAACAAGGCCAAAGGAGGCCTAACTCATTACTAGGCAGGCATCCCTAATTCAGTGGCACTTCAGTGTATAGTGTATTATATAATTCATTGAAATTTGTATCAGCTTAAAAAACATTTTTTGTAGTTGTGTATCGAATAGTTTAATAAATAATATCTCCAAAATGCTTAAAATTATTGAAAAAATATGCGATATTACATGATTTATATTATCGTCAGAATTACTTATTTAATTCCTTAGACGTTGTCGTTGTTGTTACTAATGCCATCTGTCTGATGGTGTTAAATCAAGGTCAGCTAAATTAATCGTGGCAAAGGCTCATATACACCGTTCGTTAACCGTAGTTTTGAGCACCAGACAGGTGGCAATACGATTTGGCTCACTTCCACTTCAATTTTAAGGAAGAAAACCTTGGAGGGAATCAGGGACCTCCCATATCTCTTCCCCATCCACTAAACTCGACTTGCGGCTCGAAGCACATTTACTTACATTAGTTATTTTTTTTAATATCTTGCCAATTTCATAACAATCATGCGTAATTCTATAACTTTTTAATCTTAGATAATAGCCTCTACTTCTGCAACAAACAGTAACTAAAAACAAAAATTCTTGAATTTGTTCTTTACTGAGCAAATTAAATATTTTGAGTTGTGTTGTATATGAACAATATTTTTTACATGTAACTATTATTTTATAAATTATTTATAACTGCAACATCAAAGGAACTTCTCTTGGTTTACTTTGAATTAAAAGTTAAATAAACTATCCAAAGATAAATATTATTTTTTACAAAAAGTGAAGTTATTATATATTATATTTTTAATAATGTTTGATTATAGATTCAGTTAAATCTAACATATATTTCCTTTTTTTAAAAAAAAAAATTGCCCTTTTCAAAATATTTTACAGAAAGTTTATTGATTATAAAGTGTACATTATAGGAGTAAAGCAAAAAAATATAGAATAATTTCTATACAACATTAAAAATGTATTATTTAAAAGCTTTAGTTGGAAAATTAATTATTTAAGTTTTTATTAAGTCATTCAAATATAGTACTTCAATGAATTAGCTTTTGGGGATACTTTTTGTTGAATTGAGTAAATAAGAATCAAAGGAATGGTGAATAATATTAAAAAACACTTCTTATCGAACTAAGATTATCTTATAAACTGTTTAAATGTTTGACAAATGCACACACAAAAATTTTGCAATTATATATATATATATATATATATATAGCAGTAAATAATTAAAAAGAAGACTAATAAATCCAAAGAATATATATATATATATTGCCTCGATAAACAAACTTCATCTTTGTTTGTTTTGTAAAGAACTGAAATATGAATCCCGAATAAAAAGAAGATAAATTTTTCTTAATTAAACTACCTACTTTTTTAAGTAAAATATTTTCAATGCTCAAATCGTTTCAAATGTATGTTTTTGGTATATCTAAGACTTTAAAATATGTATTTCTTTTCAATAAATAGTGTTATTCGTTCTCATTTTTTATTACGCTACTTTGTGTGATTTTAAACACTTTTATTGATTATATTTTTTCCATCTCCCTTTTCATTTCCAAAGTCTTTGAAAATATGTAAGACATAAAAGAAACTGCATCTTCAATGTGTCTTTTGCAAGTTGCCTCTCTAAGTAATCAAATAAAGAAGGAAAACAGTTGAACTTCGGATAGAGATCTTAGGAGTTATTTAAACATTGAATGACGGTAATTTCAATTCTTGTACCTTTTACCCTTAAAGTGTATTTAGCTACTTCCTACTTATGTCAAGTAACAATTTACTTTTGTATTTCCTCCCAAAGTTACAATTGAAAATACGTTGGTAGATTAAAATGATGATTTAGTTTTGGGATTGATTTTTTTATGAGTCTTTAACACACATTTTGGACACACTTCCTTAGAAAATCTTTAAAGATTATAGAAAGAAATGTATCGAAGTACCTATTTATTTATTGCTTAAAATGAAATTACAAATGATTACACATACTAATCCTTACTAATATTTTAAACGCTAAAGTTTATATGCATGGATGCTTGTTACACTTTCACTCAAAAACAACTAAATGGATTTTAGTGAAACTTTATAATAATATAGCTTAACATCAGAATAACACATAGGCTATAATTTATAAAGATATTGTGTGAAGTGTCCAAAATATAACGATAAATGTCAAGTAAGAGTAGGAAAAAATTCTGCCATCTGCAAGCTAGTCTGGCGTACGCTGCAAAAACCGTTAGAGTTACACGTATATAATCACGTATACAAAAAAGCCAGTGACAGCATATATCTATCTTTTATGTGTAAGCCAAAATAGTGAACAATAAACACAATAAAAATTGATAATTTATTTCTATTATCATTTTTTTATGATCTTACTTTGTGCATTTGGTAGTAACAAATAGATCCTTATATCAAAATATAAATACTTTTATCGCTTCTGGTATGTAAAGTAGATAAACTTTGTCTTTCACACTACATCATTTAAAAAAATTGAATAATTTGTTTTTGGTTATAGTTATTTAATTTATAACGCTATAATTTTATTTGAATAGGCAAACAATGCATTTTTAAGTATAGAAATAATAATAGCTATAGTACTGTATTTTTTGAAAGGGTAGAAAAAGTACCTACTAAGAATTATGCCACGAAGGCATAAGTCTTTCCCAAAGCTCTAATAAAGCTCGAGCTATGAAAGTATCTAGACTTAACAAAACGTTTCCACAAGCCAAACTGCGAAGGCTTGAACAGGCGGGGTGGAGGCAGCTCACGGAGTTGCTGAGACACCAGAGCAGTCCCAAGCTCGGCGTCAACGACATACTGAATATCTGGCATCTCAAAGAGCTGATTAGACGCCAGAACAGCCCCAAGAACGGCGTCTTCAGCAGGCGACTTGCATGGCGTTTCAAGGAGATACAGAAGCCGTTAAAGCAGCTGAACATTACAGACGTGCTGTTGCTAAAAGGGCACAACAGAGACGTCTAATATTCACAAGAATCACATGGGGGGAGGAGGGTATTCGATAAAGCTGCATTTGAGTTTGACGAGACTCTTGATTACGAAAGCCACAAGCTTATAAAAGTAGAAGCGATGAATAAAGAATGCAGATTTTTCAGTGCTCTTAACCCGCGATCACTATCGCGGGGTGCTGTGTACACCCCAGCAACAAGAAACGCTTCCTAGAATTCCACAAAGAATGTGCAGAACCACGATTGTTTCTATAGCTGCACATTTTAGGTCAATGAACCTTCAGGCCTGATGCAATCACTCTCGATTGAAACGTAATGGCCTTCAAAAGTTTATCTGGGGTGCTGAGAGCACCCCGCGAGTGACTGAGTTATATTTTCGTACTCGAAGCATCTAAAATAGGGTAAGTGTTTCACTCTTTCCATTAATATTTTATTTCCAAATACATTAATATGCATGTATATTTTATTTAGAATTTAAGTAATTGTAGTATAAAAATAATATAAAACTTAAAAATAATTGTAAAATATTATTTTTTGTTGAAATTTTTTAAAACGTTTTTCAGAAATTACGGCAAAAATTCCATGGGAAAGGGAGCAACAGTGACTCGGTCTTCTATTAGATACTGTATCGACAGATTCTGAGGATGAACTAAGTGATTTTGAAGACTGAGTAATTTCAGAAGAGCACCATATTAAACAATCTGTTCATCTCATGGATACGGCACAAGAATTGGAAGAAACTTTGAGCAAGAAACAACAAATAAATTCACGGAAACAAATAATTGACAAAAAATTCAAAAGAATCTTTACTGACACAGAAGATAGTAAAAAGAGCATTAATTAACCAAAAAAGGGGCTCTGCACTGTTTGTCCACCGGTAAAAGAAGTAAAAACTAATTGTGTTTGCCTTCAATGTAAAAAAAAATATGTGCTTAAAGCATATGAATACAGTCTGCTCTGAATGTTTGGAAAATGATTAAAATATTTGTTTTCTACTTTCTACTATCCTTAACATTAATTACAAAAGTTTATTACTGGAAAAACGTTTTACTTGTGTTTTATGAAAAAATATAAAATTATATGTTTTAAAATGAAAATTTTGTAGGTTTAGTTTAAATTAATATTAGTCTTATTTCTGTGCAATAAATTTAGTAATTTTATTTGCATAATACAAAAAACATTTTGTACTTTATAAATATGTATCATAATTGACTTAAATTTATTTTCATCCTTTAATACACGTGTTAAAAGTTTGGGGTGTTCTCTACACCCTGCGAGTAACGGCGGTAGCAAAAACAGGCGCGAGTGACCGCGGGTTAAATGGAAAGAGGAAGCTGCAGGTATGAGTTGTTCGGGAGGAAAAATAGCTCTTCTTTCAATAGACGAACCAGGTGAACCTCTTAAAGAACTTTTCTCTTATAAAACATATGAGTCTCGCCATTTTCTAAAAATATCAAAAGAACTACAATACATGCTTTCCATATGACATATTTTGGGGAGGATAACATTGTTCCGATGCAAGGATTTGTTTCCTGCTACCAATATGCAACCAAAATTTTCGCATGTTTATTTCTTGGTCGATGAGGAAGCACAAGGTAATAGGCGTTCTGAGTACGTACAAGGTGTAGAAAGAAACACGGTTCAAAAAACACAAGTTCTACATGATCACAACATTTTAACGCATGAATTGAAAATGGCTGAAGACAGAATGACTAGCGATAATTCCAAGGTTGTGATACATTCAGATCGTGTACCATGTGGTGAACACAAAAGACGATTCAATGCCTCGACCACAAATGAAATATCTGCCGTAGTAGTTAGTAGTGAACAAACTGCATCTCGGGACATAGTTATTCAGACGCTCGATGACCGGTGCACTAGAGTTCGGGATACTCATAGATTTTATGATGCTCTCGAGAACCCGATAATGTTTTGTAAAGAACAATAGGAATATAGTTTTGATGATCCTCAGATAAATCAGTTACAAAACAACCCATACCAAACAAAAAAGTTTCCTGCAAAGACTTTTATGCGTATCACATGATGGTACGTCGCAACAATTTTAATTTGTTACTTCGATATAGACTTCTCCAGTTTTCGGTGGACATGTTCGTCAAAGCGGAGAGTGAGCGCTTAAAGGTAGGAGCGCTTAAAGCCCTATACCACTAATGTTAAATTAAGCTTTTTTATGTACATTTTTCTAAGAAACTGTTAAATATAAAAGCTTCAAATTTTGTCTGTGTGTGACGGGTCTATTCGCGACATTTTTCCTACTCATCCTCTTATGGAAACTTTGGGGCTAGCATTCACATTAATTAACAGCCTTTCAAGAAGAGCCCGTGATATTTAAATTAGTTTGACTATATAAAGTTTAGGTTTTGTAGATTTAAGTAGTAGGAGCCAAGAATCTGTTACGTAAGTGTAAATATTGGAATATTTCAATCACAAACATAGCGCGAGTTAAGAAAGTAATTGCTTAGAGATTAAATTATTAGGTTAAAGATTTAAGATTCATGATATTAGAATTAGTTATCGGTTCATTAGCGCTTTTTCTCCTTATCTAATTCACGTAGTCGGGTTTACTTAGAGTTGGGTGTTGAGATTAGATAACGCTTCATATATCACTCCTAGGTTTCCTTTTGTAGTTTCACTTGTGATTGTTTAAGTGTGTATAAAGGATAAATAAAACTAATTGTTATTATGGAAGTTGTTGGTGATGCTATGTCCCCCCCACACACACCTTTAGCCGCACAGTTAATTATACTTTTATTTTTATACTGAAGTGAGAATTTTAAATATATTCTTAAGTTTTTTTTTTTTTTCAAAATCATGCAAAGCAAAAGTATCACCATGAATATTTTTAAAAATTTTCCTTTTTTTTCACAACTAACTTTTACCAAAATATTTTTGGAATATTAATAAAAGCTCGCTTCTTTATATATAGTTTCATATCAGTTATGCTCAGTAAAAGTATCGTGTGCACATATCAAATAGGTTCTGAGAAAAAGATACACGCATTTTGAAAAACATCATTTTGAGAAAATTGCCTTATTAATATAAAATGTCAGTTTATCACAAAAATTATGAATTACAAGATGTATTGGTCCCATTTTATTAAACATAAGCTTATCCTATATTTATTTTAAGACTTTTTTCCTTCCTGTTTTACTTAAATTGCCCAGAAAATACATACATAGCATTTTTCAGTTTTTGTTTAACTAGATGTTTTGTAATATTTACATTAATTTTCTCAAAATCTTTATCAATTTTTGAAGAATTTTTAGCTTTGATGTATTACAAACCTCAAAGTTGATCATGAGGCCTCATGAATGCCTTGAAATAATGTAACGATATGTAAAAATAAGGATTTGGGAATATGTGATTACACGACATTTCTCGAAAGTTTTCATTAATGTTCTGTAATTTCACATGCAAACAGTATTTCTAAAAGTATCAAATCTCAAATTTTTTTCTAAGCTGATCAAATGATTTCTAAAACAGATAACTGAAGTTGTTTTTATGTTTTTAAGGATGATATTTATGTATTTTTATGTATGTAACCAGCCTTTTGCAACGGCAAATGGTATTGCACATCTGAATTATCTGTAGGTACCATTCATTCAGAAACTTTTGAATATTTAAATTTAAAAACTTGTCTGTACCAGAGAGAAATATTTATATTTATACTGAAGTGATATTTTTTCAAATATATATTTAGTTTTTTTAAAAAAAAAAACTTTTACATATCATCACTGAATTTATTCAAATTTGCCACGACATGTCTCTTTAGGTAAAGGTTTTTGTAATATTTCTGAAATATTATTTAAGTACGCACAAGTATACATAAGGAATATAGAATGTAGACTTGCAGTGTATTTACGTACAGTAAATTTAGAAAAAAATTCATTTTTAAACACAATTTTAAAAATATAATTTCTAGAAAACAGTAATTTTTATAAAAAATTTTACCTTGTCAATATAAGTATTCCATATTAGTATTTACAAATATTAATTTATTATTCATTATTTAAAAATTCTAATTCAAATCACGTCAACCATTTAACTATGAATCCCGCTCCAAAACTAAACAGTTAAAAAAATTTACAGTTATACTGTTATCTAAAGTTAATTGTGTATGAATAAATAAAAAGAAGGCTTTGCAATTGTTTCAGGATATTTAACAGGCAAATATCTGTCAAAAGTGGGCGTGGCTCGTCAGTTGATGATTTTTAAAAGTCATTTTGAGGTACTTCTAATTGAAAATAAGGCATATGTTTTATATTCCTAGAAATGTTCTGAATTGGAGATTTCAAAAATATCAAAAACTCAAAATCAATAATTTCAAGATTTGTAGCCTACTTGTAAGATTGCAAGATTTGTAGACTGCTCTTAACGATCGGATTATTTTGAAGAAAACGGTCCTAAAAGTGCCTATTTTTTTTATTCAAGAAAATTATATAAAACTAAGTACATGTTCAATATATGTATTCATTTTTAATTTTTGAATTAATTTTTAGCTTGAAATACGAAATTTAGTTTTTTCAGAAAAGCAAACATTTAGGGTTATAATCACTGAATGCTGGCTTTCCAACAATGAAAAAAAATTTTAAAAAACATGTGTTTTCAACATTAAATGAATTTTATTACACTCTTGCATAAAAAAAAATTAGTAATTTTTTTTGTGAGATAAGTTTCAAAATATGAGATGCAAAGGCCAAAATCACAAACTGGACAGTAGTACCGAGTTTCCTTTCTGCATCTGTTATTGCTTTCATCTCTTTTGGAACAACAAACTTTGTATTCTCTTGATGGTTGCCACTTCTTTTCGGTTGGAGATATCTGTCTAGTAAAATGTCTTAATCAAACGGTTAGAGTTATTCTCCAAATTCGGTCGGCCTCTTTTTGCAGTGGTTTCTGATATTTTTCAATAAGTTCATCTACTAAAGATAAACGAACATCAAATATGATTCTTTGCCTCCTTGTTTTTTATAAATAAGGTAATAGTTCAAAATAGTTTCATCTAACAAATAAAAAAAAATTTCTTATGGTACTTCTTACCTCGTTTTCGAGCAATTCAGTAATCTCCAATATATTGGTCTACAACATCTACTGCTCCGACATTTTTACTGTAGTCATGACAAAAAAGTACTAAAAATACAATCCGATTTACTTCTGTCTAACTGTATAATGTATACAATATTAATATATATATATATATATATATATATACTATCAGTTTTTTTTCCAGAATTTTTACCCATGTGTTTTTACGAAGAGTGCAACTGAGAGTACTTGACTTAAGATTAAAAAACCTAATATCGCTAATATATATGTTTGTAGTGCTAACATTTAATTTTAAAAAAAATAATTTTCGCTAAACACGTTAAAAATAATTTGGTGCTGCCATCTGGTGTATAGATAACGAAAAAAAACAATATTCTAGGCTTAAGAAATAGAATGTTTCACACTTTTATGGTAAGTTACTTTTCAACACTCGATCCCGGAAATATCACGGGCACGAGGAATAGAGAGGGAAATTTCACCCCGTGAATTTGACGGGAGCGAGAGGCAAGAGGGGTTAAGGTTTATTGCCTTCAACCAAATGAAACTGCTAGCATAAAACTATATACATTAACAACACTCTATAAAGAATGATGTGGATTTAGATCCAAATAATTTGAGTCAAATGGTGATTCTTCCTTCATCATTATTAAATAGCCCGAGATATCTTCATAAATACACACAGGCTGCTTTTACATACGTGCGTAACTACGGGAGGCCTGATCTGTTTATTACAATGACATGTAATACCACCTGGCAAGAAATCACTAAAGAGCTCACTCCAAGACAAAATTCATTGGGCACACATGACTTAACTGCCAGAGTATTTAAAATAAAAGTTCAAAAATTAGATGCTCTACTTACAAAAGATAAAATATTTGGTGATACGAAGTACTCCATGTACTCGATCGAATGGCAAAAAAGAGGTTTGCCTCACGTACACTTACTGCTATGGTTAATGGAAAAATTACGCCCTACCCACATTGACGAGGTCATAAGTGCTGAGATACCAACCCCAGAAACTGATCGAATGCTCTATGATACCATGACCAAAAATATGATTAATGGTCCCTGCGGTGCACTAAATCCGTCCTTACCTTGCATGAAGAAAGGAAAATGTACCAAAATGTATTCAAGGGTGCTTTTAAAAGATACTCAAACCAAAGACAAAGACTATCCTCTGTACAGCCGTAGAGCACCAGAAGATGACGGCCGTACGATAACTCAAAAACCCCCAGATGGAATACAGTAAATATTGGTTGAAAATAGCACTGTGGATTGTCCCGTATTCTCCTCTTCTCTCTAAAATGTTTAATTGCCATATAAATGTAGAGTTCTGCAATACGGTACAGGTGATAAAATATATCTGGAAATATGTAAACAAAGGTAGCGACCAGGCTATTTTTCACTTCCGACAACAAGGGAATGTTAATGTTGACCCGAGAGGTGCAAACATTTCAAGCAGTTCAATATGTTAGTAGTAACGAAGCAGCGTAATAGATCTTGGGTCTGCCTCTGCATAAGAGACACCCAACAGTCACTCATCTTGCAGTACACCTGCCCAATGGTGAGCAGATTTACTTCACTGAAAACAATTTTAGAGATAGAATGGCCACATCACCTAAGACGACACTAACGGCGTTTTTCCTGCTTTGTCAAAATGAAGCATTTGCAAAAAAATTACTTGATGTTGATGTACCCAGCTACTATACATGGAACGTGTCGTTAAAAGAATGGAAGCGTTGCTTACAAGGAACACCTACCGACGGGTGGCCAGGTGGGAAGGTAGGAGATGCTCTTGGGCGTATTTACACAGTGCACTTCGAATGTGGCTGTTTGCGAATGCTGCTGAATGTAATACAGGGTCCCACTAACTTCTTGGATCTAAAAACAGTTAACGGCCAAGAACTTGAAACTTTTCGACAAGCGTGTGAGAAGTTGTGGGTCTATGACAACCACTGGGATGCCACAATGGAAGTAGCTTAGCTGTGTCGCTCTCCTTAACAAATAAGAGAGATATTTGCAATAATGATATGTACTTGCGGTTTATACAATCCTCTTCAACTATGGGATAAGTATAAAATTGCGTTATCAGAGGATATCTGGCACAGATTTGAAAGGATGGATGAAGTCAACAATGATCTAAGTTTGAATGAAGCACTGAGACATAGAGGAAAAAATAATAACGATTTCCGGAAAGAAATTGCACGACTTTGAACACCACACCACAGAGTCATGGAGAGCTGTCGACCGATTTGATCAAAGAGCTAAGCTACGATACTGCTTTATTAGAAACTCAGGTCATCGAAATTGAGCCACAAAACTGCTACCGAGCAAAAAGAAATTAAAAACAAAATATTACAACGAGTTGAGCTTGGTAAAGGCGGCCTTTTTTCCCCAGATACCACGTGTGGTACAGGCGAAAATGTTTTGCTTAATTGGCTTCTAGCAAAAATTCGTAAGGACAGTAATGTTTCATTAGCTGTGGCCTCCTTTGGGATCACTGCTACATTACTGAGCGGTGGACGGATGGCACAATTGGTTTTTAAATAACCTCTTAATCTGGCAAACGAAGAAATCCTGATTGTACAATTGGTTTAAATAACCCTTAATCTGGCAAGCCCAAGAAATCCCAACGTGCGACTCAGTGCCACAGCGCCTTCTGTGAGAATAATGCAAACTGATGATGTAAGACAAGTATGTGTCACGCAATACGCACCATCGAGGGCTTCACTTATATCTAGGCTTCACTAATCGAGACGTTGATAAGGTGTGGTAGGTTTACAGGAATTTATACATTTAGTGTCAGAATTTTAGACAGATTTCACACCGTTGTCCAAAGCAGCATGCTGGAAATTAATGCATGTCTGGCACTCATAGCTCGGACCAAGTTGAAAAGACTTTATCTTTCCCTTTCATTGCTGCAGGTCAGTTGTTTAGTGATGTGGAGTCAGGGAGCATAGTACGGATTGTGAAAAACTACTAGAAATTGTGAAGGTCACCATGACCCATACAGTAGTATTTCATGGCACCATTAGCAGCAGATCGAGATCAACTCATTGATCAAGATTTTCCGAATCTCACATATATTACCTCGACAAATTGAGTTATGTGATAAGAACCATATTGCACAAATGAAAGAGTTATCGAAATAAACAACAAAACATCAAGTATAGCTGTCATTGCTATAAGTCATGCTCAATGCTGCTACTCATATCGTGATGTTCTTAACTCTTGCAAGTTATCAGTGCTATCACATGCAAGTAAAAATAAGGTCGTGTACTCGTTTGTTAATGGCTGGACTGGTAACTAGATTATGCAACGTTCTCGCTATGAATACCAACTCGGAAGGCCTATTGCGAAAGGCCGTACTTAATCTTAGCTAACGGAAGAACCAATGTCTCTCTATACCACATCAATCTCTACCCAATATAACTTACTATTTAATTTAACACTCTGCAGTTTCAGCTATAAATTTGCATTTCAATGATTACAACAAATTTCGGTCAACTATCAAAGGTAGCAAAGGCACAATGTTGACGCCATTTTTAACCACGCTATCTCTTGTGATCATTGTCCTGCGTTTCTAAATCCATATATGTCTTATGCCAACAAAAATCGTTTAAAATGGCTTATAGAATATATTCACTAGATCATCATCAAAATCTTAGTTTCAATTTGCAGGGATCATTGACACAAGAGACAAGGCTCATAAGCTTTCTGTTGCATTCATATAAAACTCGCAGAACCAATTTTGATGAACTTTGTATAAAGATAGATGAATCCTTGAAAGAAAATAAGAATCCTGAAGTACTAATCTGCTTCTATCAGACGTAGTCTTGAACATTACGGATGATAATATTCTTTATACTCCCTTTTAGAATGTTTTCTCATTACATAACTTAATTACATCATAATAAAATAACGTAACTATATTCATTTGTCTATAAAAGAGTCATTTATGTCACTCCGTATTTTTATCCAGTTGTCTTTTGTGAAAGATGCATTATATTTTAATTAATTTATGTTAAATTAATGTAACCATTGTTCATAAAACAAAACAAATTTTTCAATACACATGTAACATTTTCTTCTAAAAATAGGGACATATCTAATTGTAATACGTCTCAGCTAATATAAAATTAAATTAGTAATTGTTCAAATCAAATAATCTTATTTCTATTTTTTTAATGCAAAGAATGCCTTTATTCGTTATTTCGTTCTTGTTTAATTAATGCAGAGAACATGAACTTTCTGTTTTAGCTAGAAAATGTAAAAATAAAATGGATTTAACTAAAGACTTGTTATGGGAAAAGAGGAATTATATTAATGAAAACACATTTAAAAATAAGGATTTAATAAGCTTTTTGACAGTTTTTAGTGAGTATTCTTGCGTCATTAAAAAGACATGGAACGATTTATACTAAAATTTCAATATATGTAGGAGGTGCTGGCGTATATGTTTTTCATTTTTATAGATAACCTATGTATATGTATTACTATCAATTGATTTGCATCAAAAGTGCTGAAGTCGCTCATTGCTAGTCGGATCAATTTGGCATGACATCATTCCAAGATAGCTGGTCTATCTCAAGAAGATCCGCCTTGAGCAGAAGCGATGCAACATCCTTGTCTGAGAGATAAACGTCCCTTCCGATGGTGAGTGGACAGTTAGAGAGAGGGAATTAGATGTCATCCTCTCTCTGACCATGGATCAAATTACGGACGTCCAGATATACCTTCTGTTATCGTGAACAAGTGCAGCATTAATATCACTACCCAGCTGCTCAATTCTACAAACCCACAAATTCACTCTAATTTTTAAGAAATAATAAATAAATGGGTTTCAAAATTAAATATCAGTTATAAATGTATATGATCTAACAACAGCCTGTTGAAAGTGTACTCCTTTTGGTGCTTTTATGTATGTAAATAGAATCATTTTCTTTCACATTTTTTTAATTGGCAGGACATATGAAAACTCCCGTGACTGCATGTATCTACATGATGCCTTATACCACAAGTATGAAAGCCTAAATATAATAAATAAGGATTGACTGCAAAACAAGCTCTAGTTCAAACACAGTTACAAAACAAACAAAAATTATGATTACAAGGCTTAAGCCTACATTACTAAAGTAAAATCTGGCAATAAAGAGTATAAAACTAACAAAGGATTAAAATCAAAGCAGATGCATTGGTTGAAAATAAGTAGATGAAGCTTTATTCAAAACACACTAAACTGGACATAAAATTAGAGAGGTCCATGTTTTGAAGCATGCAGTATTACAAAATCTGGTTTAAAATCCAAAATCCACATTAGACATTGGAATTTGTAAATATTGTTACATAGCTGAACCTTTGATAGGTTTCTATAGCTCAAAATTGTATATTTCTTTAACCTCCAAGAAATCTGTTTATTTATCTTGTTACAAGAATGCCTTGGCTTGTAGGGAAATCCATATACCCAGATGTTAATACTATTGACCTTGAAGTAGGAAGAGAGATTTTGAAATTATCATTGTTTGCAGAGTTTTTGTTGGTAGGATTACATATTTGATGAATAGTTATTTGAAGTGGAATAGGAGATTTCATCATTAAGTTCAGAAACTACAGGCTTATGTGTTTTCTGCAATCATGTGGTAACTAAGACATTTTCGAGGGACTTTAAATCTTATTTTAGTAGATTCATTCACTTTCTCCCGTCACTACATATGTCTATATATAAATTGGAGTTTGCTAGAGTCTTTTGAAGTCTTTCCCTCAACGATTATCCTACTGCCAGTTCTCTTTTCACTATAATATAAATAAATACATGCAAATAAATAAGTAAAGTTCTTAGTAAATGCGTATCCAAGGATTCGTATGTTAGTCATTCTTCAAACTGAGTCTTCGGGTAAACTATAATGATTGTTCCTTTGGAATTTAGGTCCTTGGTGGAATGAATGAAAAATGGGATTAAGTGAAAGTGGTCATTTAAATCTGCATTTTCTATGGGATAGTTTCCTGGTTAAATTATCCCCGTGAGATTGGAATGTAAATATCATCGTCAATAGGTAAGGAAATAGTTGCAGATTTTCAACAAATCTACTACTTGATTTATGTGAGTTATACAATGGAAAATTTCAGTTTCTGATTATGTTGATATATCATATTCTCATTTTTATAGTTTGAGCCTTCAACTCTATGTATTCCATCTGACTATCAAAACATCAAGAATGATATTCTATTATTTCTTATAATGACCGTTAATATCAACTGCTAGAAAATCACCAATACAATATAATATAGGTTTCCAACAACTTTAAATATCTACATGTCACACAACACAGCATTAATCTCTTGTCTATTTAAGTTAATCCTATTATAATAATCATTGCTAACTTGGTTAATGGCACTTGTAGATTTAAAAGTGCTTTTAACTGAGAAAACCACTTCGAAAAGTGAACAAAGTCTGTTCTCCTCTAGTCATTTTATACAGTTGAGATTAGTCTACCTGAAATGTTTGCTGTATTATTCAATATACAGCTGAAAATTAAAAACTGTAAGAAAGATACTTTGAAAAATTATCTGAACCTGAATAAATGTATCACATGCAGAAATTTTCATGGTTTTGAAGTACTGTCAATAGTTATATTGTCTGTTTTCAGATTACCCTAGAACTACATATTTTTAATTTCTCAAAATATAGTTTTAATCTAAATGGGTTAGAGCGTATAATTTCCAAGTTATTAAATTAACTGTGTTCAATTACATCTCTTAGATGTTTGTAATAAAATACATTAGTCAATACAAGTCATAATTTTAAGTATTAGTATTGCGTCTTTTCTCCAATGACATAGAGATAACTTATGCTAAATATTGAAAAATAGTAATCGATCATGATTTTAACATGTACAGGTTTGCATAAAAATGCCCCAAAGTTTTGTCCAATGACTTATTTTGATCATTAATACTTTTTAAAAAGTGAATGGCCTCCTCAGTACGTTCTTAATACTTTTCTTTGAGAATCTTATTTTAAATGTTGTGGTTCAAGTGGTCGTTTTTACTAACTAGCTTTGATAACTATCAACATGTAGCAAAGCATACGAATCCAAACACTGATGGTAAATATAACAAATCTAAAGATTATATCTTGCAATTTCAAACATTAAATTTCCATGATTAGGCAATGCTTCTCTTAAATGTCCTAAAAATCTGCAGCTGAAATTTATTGAAAAATAGCTTTCAGAATTCTCAATTCTATCCACCATTTACTGCAGTCCTTACTATGATTGTTTTTAAAATATAATATTTGTGATTCCATGGAAAGTTATCTTTGAAAAAATTTCAAATTTTACGTTTAGGACCAAGGACTTAAAAAGTAATTTGAAAAGCGAAGACTGTAATTTCAATTCCTCAGAGACATCTCTTCATTTGAAGCATATGTTTTCTTGGAAAATGCAAAATGTGTATGTATATAGTCGTTTCCATCTTATACTTAATCTATGTGTTGATGTGAATTTGGTACTGAATGCTACAACTCTGGAGCATAAGGAACCCATCATTCATCAGCAGGCTGAGAAGGCATTTCAATAAACCTCGGATGGATGCTGTCTCTCCCTATTTCCAACAGGCCTTTTTCATTCTCTCATCCAATAAAAGAAAGAAACGAGAAAGCAATTCTGAGTACCAACAGAAGGTTTGTCTTCAGAAAACGTACTTTCGTTATTTCATCTCTGTCGTTCCTTTCGCTATGTTAGTCTAATATTCTTCCAATGCACATTTTGTTACAAAATCAGCTTTCCTTCTTTTCTTTTGAATGTCTATATCTAAAACATCTCTCTTTAAGCAGGAATTTCGTAGAATAACATATTTTCAGTAATCTGCCAAGTATGGTAGTGGTAGTATATACATGTAGCATTATTTTAGAATTAATCTATGAAATAAATCACGATTAATGGAGGAGCAAGTGTATTTATTTATGCTCAAAAAACTCATCCAGATCTCACAAGCTTTAAGGTTGGATCTTCATGTTTAATAGCAAATTTTACTGTTATGATAGCTGAACTATAGACAAAATAATACAACCAATTTTAATATTTATTTAAAAAATATATTTCATATTTGTATTTATTAACATGAATTATAAATTGTTCCTGAGTCACTAAATGGAACTGACAAAATTTTGAAAAAGATCAAGCTTAATGAGGAATTTTATTTTATTTTTTCTGTTTTGAATCTAAGTTTTTGATATTAGTATTTTAAACAATGCTTCTGGTATTATTTTAATCAGATATTTACTATTCATATTTTTCTTAAAGTTAGCAGTATAGTTTTAGGAAAACTGTGTTTGATGTGTAATGTCTAATGAAAATTATAAAATTTATATTTAAAATCCTGTTATACCTTATGTATTAAATGACTTTTAATTATGATAAATGAGATGATTTATCCTTACATATGTTTTTAACTTCACAGTAACATAAATTATTTTTATGACATTAATCAGTATCGGCCTCTATTGTTGAAAAGTACACCATCACAAACGATATTGACAAAGTAACTGTTCATTTTATTTTCTTCTTATTTTCTCTTTTTTGTTTTAAGTCTATATATTTCTATTTATTATCAATTTAAATCATTAAGAAAGAATAGTCCATTCTTTTAGAATAGATACTATTTCTTATGATACACTATGCCAAAATCTTCCCTTCGACATATATATGTGGATGTTACAAATACTATTCATTAATAAATTATCAATGCTTTCTAAGACTTAATTTGATGCTTTCAATTCATAATGCAGAAATAGTTAATACAGTTAGCAATATCACACCTAAAAATATTCTAAGAAAATATCTATTGGAAGATAACTTGGAGAGGAGACCCTTAAAATTGTTTAAAATTCTCTTATATTATATAAACTTTAATAAATAAATTCCCGGTTAGTTCAATATTATTCTTAAGAGGTATTTTATGAGTAGATATTTATACACATTTTCGTTATTGTAAAGATTTTGTTTAAAATATCATATTGTTCATAATTTAAAACTAGTAATATTTCCTATTTTAATTGTGATTTAATTGAACTGGACTACTTTCATCCACGCTCTAAAGCAACTAAAAGGTTAAAATGCTTAAAATTTTGCTTTTTTTTATTTTACTTTAAAAAAAAAGTAAAGAGTGTAGCGCTGCATCCATAGATGCATTATTTATGAGAATCTATAACAGGGCTAAAATTGAATTTTGGAATAAAAGAATGATAATCGTGATTCAGGTACACTTTCTTCAAAATATCTTTCTTTAAAATGGATCTTTAAATGCTAATTTTCTGTACAAAGAACATTGCATTATATGTTCAAAATTTCTGAGAATTTTTCAATTTTTATACAATAAAATAAGAAAAATTTAAATAAAATAATCGCAAAATTTTAAAGTACATTTTTGTTTTTAAAGGTTAATTTTATCTAGTTTTGCATTTATAAATGTTCAGTGTAATTCTTAAATTAATAATCAAATGGATTTAGTTCAAAGGCAATTTTGAGTATTATCCTAAATTGATTACACAGCTTGTAATATAAATGCTCGTTACTCTTAACTGTTTAATGTTAACATTTTAATTCAGCTGAAAATTCTGTAAATTTAAAATTGTTGTTTAATTTTGCTGTGAGTCAGTACACCCTACACTGACAATGTTATATCATTTGCCACTGTAAATAAATAAATAAATCATAGATTTCTGTGAAGTGGTTCCTGCCAGAATCAATACAGCCAGTTTAATTTTCTATTGTTGAGATCACTGCCACGTTCTCGGCATTGATTCCAAGAGACTTTGATTTCGTACAGTAGACCAAGCAGCTCCACACTTCTACAAAGATCTGGTGTGGCAGGCTTGCACTGAACCACCGAGCAACCATGGACCACATGTTTTCTATCTGCGAAAGATCCCGGAGAGCGAGCCGGCCAGGGAAGCACCAATCTGGTACGACGGCGAAACGTTCCCAAAATAAAAATACGTGTAAATGCATCCTGTTGAAATATGGCCAGCCAAGCTCTGAATGGGCGAAGGACAACTGTCACACCTCGGAGATGGTTGGTTGTTTAAAGTACTCGGCAATGCGTCTTAGAGGCGAGAGTAATATCCAATACTGGCCCATACCATAATACCTATGCTGGACCGGTGGGGTACATAACGGCAGCTGTTCAGCATCCTCTACCGGTGCCTTGCGAAGTTACATCAATAATTTCATACTCAAACCATTTAAAAGCAGATCTTCATAGAACAAATGTGATGACCTTTTGAAGTAGAAAAGAAACTTTGTTCTTATTGTGACTCATTTTTAATTCAGTAAGAACAATTAATTATTTTTCTTTGCTATCGCATTTAAAGTTACCACAACCATCAGTGCACAAAACATAATACTAAAGTGATACTAAGAAAGCAAATAGCATTATAAGGATTTATTAAAAATAAAAAACGATACTTTAGCTGTTATTTAAAAGATGTATATCAGTTAGAACCGCATCAAGTTTATGTTGGAATAAATTTAATGTTTGGCATTTTGCCATTAGTATTTTTAAAGTTTTGCGTCTATTTTATTTTAATCATCTTAGCGGGGGGAAAATGTGAAAGGTAAATTTTTATTAAAATGAAAACATTTTCTGTGTGGGAATGGAGGAAATTACTGTCAGACTGGCGCTTAGAATCACGTGACCAGCAACATTGCACGTGTTATTCCCGTGTTAAACTCAGACAGAGACAGATATTCAGACAGACTTGATTGACTAGCCAGGAGGCCAGACAAAATTCAAGGTTTCAGGCAAGCCCAGGAAGGTTCCATAAGAACATCGAACATTCAAAAATTATTGATTGCCTTTAGATATGAGAAATATGATTGATTAGCATTTTATAGAATGCCCATTCTATAGAATGTCAAAGCTTTATTTATAGGCAAAGTATGAAAAGCCATTTCAATTATTTACATTCCTAAAAGCAAACATGTTATTCTGACAAAATAATGAGACTGCCATTAAAAATTATTGTTATATTATGATTTCAGTATACTTGATATTAAAATTCCTTCAGAAGTTCTAAGCTGAAAGGTAGAAACTGGTGTCCTTATTTAGACTTGTTAAGGCACATATTGGCATTCGGAAGAAAATTCAATGTTTTGTATTACAATATCTTTTTAAATAGTCCAATTGCTCTTCTGGCACCTAATGTAGGGGATGTACAGTTCAATATCAGAATCGCAATGACATTTTGTATTTGGTTGAAAGTTCTTCAGAATTCTATCATATCCAACCATGAAATTAATTTTTGCAAATAAATTCCAGAACAAGTTCACTGTCAAACTGGGTGTCAAAATTAACGGCGGCACTGCTGGTATCGCTTTCAGCTGACGTACTAAAAGGGCACCAGCCCCTGAGAGGTAACAGGTCTGAAAATTGCAAAAATATGACCCGTATTCTCCCATTGGGGAAAAAGAATCCGTGACAATATACAGTAAAGCAGTAGTCTTCCTCTAACAGTTTTCTTCCGAATTCAGTCAACGTTTGATAACTCACGGCGGCCCTCTGAGGTGTGGGGATGTTGATTATTTATATTTTAAATTGTTGGATTTTATAATTTAATTGTATTAAATATCTTCAATAAAATTCAGTTGCACTAAAAATAATTATAAAATTATTTGTCGCACAAACAGAGAAAATACACCCCAGAAATATAATGAAATAATTTAATGCTCCTTGAGACCTGGATACCCTTGATCCACGGAACAAGGGTTGGGACCACTGTTTTATGTACTGACGCTTTTAACAGCTTAAATGAGCTTTACTTTATTTTCCTAAACATCACATCATAGCTATTCAGCAAACTAATAGTCCCTGGTTTCTTCTTAGTAGTCATTTTAGTAGTATTTTGTATCAGTTATTAACTTCTAGTAAGTATGTTAGTTAAAACTTTTTCGAGCATCAACTCTAATTTAGGTAACTAACCGTTGAATAGTTGTTTCATGTCTATGGACCATGGGTCGGCAACCTTTTAGCTGTTGCGTACAAACCAATCTACCAATATGATTCAGCGAAGAAGTAGAGAATTTGGAACAATCTCGTACTTACAAATTTATTATTGAGAAAAGTGCCACTGGAGAATTGTTCCGCGCTGCCATGGTCAGCAGGTTGTCGACCCTCAAGCGACCATGCCTCATTCTCCAACAATTATACTTGCTTTTCCATTTTCAGGCAGCACAGGAAAACTGGTTTTAAGAATAAGTTTAAGTAAAATTGAGCATTTTGACATTTCCGAAATGTTAAAAGCAATGCACAACTAATGATTCTGAGCCTGAGACACGTTAAAAGTTTTATATCTTGCCAATTGACAATATTCGATATGAACTGAGATGGGTCATACTTGCTTTCTATTTCTGTTAAGAATTTCATAGAATGCCTATAAAGGAATTATTTCATACATTGCTGGCTAGTCAGAATGCCGGATTTACACTTTGCCGGTGGAATATAAGAAAGTATTTGTAAGGAAACTCTCAACAACTCTTTGATATAATTGTTTTATTCTAATTATTATCTAATTAGGTATTCGTCAGTTTCAAATAGTGCTAGCTGGTATATTTATTTAGGTTGACCCAGCACCTGGTTTACAGCGAAATGTTCTTTTAATTCTACTAATTTAGTAGTTATTAATTATATTTTGCACAAGAATGGCTAAGGTATATATGTGATCAATACAACTACTTTAAAACTTCAAACTGACTATCGACAGTACCTGTATCATTTTCTAAAAGAACTCACTATTATTATCAAATACAGTATCAGTTAAGGTATATAATATAAAAATGCCTGTTTATAATTTTAATCTATAATCAAAGTCAAGAGAAAATATTTATCCTGAAGAAAACAATGATATTCCAGAGTTTACAAAAATAAATAAATTTTCCTTGATTTTATCACAAATTATTGATTTCTAAATTATTAATAATTATTCTCAATGTTAAAATTGATGTCATTCTTTCTTTAAATTAAAATATTCTTAAGGAGTATCGATGCCATTGCAAAGTAACAATTTTAGAAATGATCAATAAATTTAATTTGATGATTTATTATCTTATTTTTCGAAGTACATGTTAAACTTTAAAAACGTTTGTTTTGAAGCCTGTGTATAGAATATTAGGTATATGAGTTTTAGATAAATGTAGATAATTATCTTTGGTGAAAGTGTCGCATCGCCTTTTTCCCATTTTGTACATAAATATTAGCAGTTGATATGAGATGACGGTGATGAAATGAATTATTTTAATTTTATATTACATCAAGTTTGTTCTACACTAAAATTTGAATACTTTGCCTTACTGTAAACAGTTACTGATGAAAATGAATTTATTTCATAATGCATTGCATATAAATATTCTTTATATATGTATGTGTTTGCAATATCATGGAGCATTTAAAGATATTTGAAATGTTCTAATAAAATAACATTCTCCATCTTTGAATTGTCTGATTTACTTAGTAATATTCTTCAAAATGTTTGGAATTTTTAGAAATGATTGTCAAAAGTAATAAAAGAAAATAATATTTCATTTTAGTTAAAGAAATGATTAATATTAATATATAACTTGTGATATATCTAATAATGTGATTATCCACTGTTATGAGTTATTTAATTAAATATAAAGTACATAATCCGGTCTAATAATTAACTAAATGATTATAATGAGTTATTTCATATAACTGTTTTATATATGTAATAATTTTCTAAATTGCATACTATATCAAGTGCCTTAAGCACATTAAAATTAATAGAGTTTTCACTCTTCAGCCATGCATAAAGGCTGTAAAATGCTTAAATGCCCTTATATTAAGCATCGAAAAATCATTGATAAAATTTAACTTTCTGAAAAATGCACTAAATGAACATGTGTTTGTAATTTTACTCATTATACAATGTTTTGCAGAACTGAAATAGTTTTCTATTGTTCGCACTTTATATCTGCTACTAAATATAATGCATGGGTATGTGCGACATTAATTTGGATCACAGTTCAATGTTATTAATGGTAGCTTATATTAAAAGAGTTTGCATTACAATTTTATGACAAATTGAATAATTTTTAATTGTCTTTGTATAAAGTGCCTTTAACATGTTGATCTACTCTTTAAAATTATCATTAAGGGAATGTTTCATCAGAAAATAAAAGGATGATTATTAGAAATTCAATTTAATTACCTTAGTCTTAAATATATTTTCTTGTTATTGAATTATATAATTTATAAAAATAATAGTATGATTTATCTATAAACAGAATGGCTCCAAAGATAAGCTAAACTTGAACAAAAATTTAAAATTTACTTTGCTTTTGTGTATCCTTGTTGATAAACAATATCCATTATATTTATTTGTTGATGAAAGTGCATTTGTTTTACACACAAGGATTTCTGCAAATAAGATAGAAGAAATTCAACACAATATATAAATGAATACATAAAATTTCCATTCACAATTTCACTTTTCATAGTTATGTTCCTTGATCAGGTATTTATGTTTAACCTAAATACCCAGCGTTCCATTTCTTTTGCAACTCTAAACTTATTTGGAGAAATGTACTCTCTATGTTATTTTGTTATCACTAATATGAATGAAAAGTATTCCTTTTAGCATATATTTATATTTATACTTTAAAAATTGAAGATAAAACAACATCAGGAAAAAGGTACAGAATCTCTTTGAACTAACGTTTGAAAATATATTAATAAAGATTAAAATCATTGTTACATCAACAAGTTGCCAAAAATTATTATGAATAAATCAAGTTCCATTCTAATCATAATCACAGTTTCTACTACTTACAAGAAAGTTAATTAACTAATTATAGCATTGTTTTACCAGGACAATCTTATCTCAAAAATATCAGTGATTTTGGCCAATTAAACCCTTAACAATACTTTTGAAAATAGATTTTCTGTATTTCTTTTCCCGATAAATATAAAATTGATCCAAATACTTTTCTTGGGTCAATATTGGTAAGTAACTCATGCAACGAATTTATTCCGGACTTATAAGCAGGATAATCTCAATATACATGAGTCTTTTATATTTATGTAAACATAAATATAATGCTATAAAATACATCTAATCTCTAATGATAAACCTTCTACATATTGTGCAACCACCAGTATAAATGCATATTTGTTGTAAACAGTAAAACAATTTGCACATCTCTCTCTCTCTCTCTTTCTGTGATAGGTTTATACCCCACAGTCAAACTCTAAAAAGCAGATATGTTAATCAATACCACACAAATATATTACAATTTTTATTTTTTTGTAAAAGAACTATGGATTTAAAAATGACTATTTTATTTTGATCATGTAGTTGTGAGCAAGACTTTTATTTCCAATATATAGACGCAAATTTATTCTATTATTCGCATTTTAGTTTTCAAACTTTAATGCCTTAATTTTTTACCATATTTGTAATTCAATTCTTGATAAATTATATATTTTGTCTGAAATAGTGCACCGAATAAAGACTTTCAAAATGCTGCACAATTTTTTTACGTGTAATCTTACAAATGGTAAATGATCATTTTGATCACTAATGTTTGAAAGTGGTACTTGAATCACACACACACATCATTTAGTGTAAACATTTTTGAAGCTATAGTAAATTAAGATATTTTTCCATTTTTGTAGTGAATACTTCTCAAAAATGCTTTTTTTTTCTCTTTTTCCCAGTAATATTGTAAAATTATAAAGTAAAATAAGTTTAAAAAAATATTTGTTTTTGATCTGACATGTATGATTACATATCAGTTTCTTGCGTTCTAATTTTAGATAATTAAATACTTAAGTACCTCTGTTACTACTCTGAAGATGCGTAAAATAAGTAAAACTTAAGTTAATTGAACATTACATGTTCTCAATATAACTTCAATTAAAATAAACAAAAATTTGCTTCAGATAACTAACATATTTTACTTTCTTATATATGTTCTCTATATAATTTTATTTAAAATAAACAAAAATTTGTTGTGAAGTATTTACATGTATGTGAAAGTCTACATCTCTCCAAAATCCTTTTTGAAGAGGTTTCTTTTGTGAAAACAAAAATAGTGAGAATAAACCTTGGTTTAAACTGGCGTCGGTATTGAAAATATTCTTCTAAGTAACTGCGTACATAATAAATAGTGAGGAGATGGTTTACAATCCTCAGGTTTCAACATGATTTCAAAACACTCATATTTTGCACTGGTTTATGAAAAAAATGTGATTTTTTTCCTCAATCATATTTTTATTTATTGATTGAGCAACCATTTTAGCAAACTGAGACATTTTTAAAAGTACAATGTGAAACTGCGATAGCAAAATAGTCCTAGCGATAGTATAAACAAACCGCAGCGCAATCACGTGACACTCTTTTCACGTGATCATGACGTCACATGAATTTAGTCCATTCGAAATTGTTTTTTAAATATAGCGAAAATAGTTGTACTGTATATTCAGACATTATCAACTTTTGTTAAATATAAATTTTAGAGCATTTGTGATTGCATTTAAGGTTTCACGTGAATTTTTAAATGAAATTAGGCTTAGCAGAGATATTCGCCCCGTCCCGTGCATGCGTTATACTCCAGGAACAAGCGGGCTTGGGGAAACGCTTCTTTCTCCTTTCCCAGGTCCTGAAAAGGTTAAGAAAACTTCAAAACAATTTAGAATTTAAAATTTAGAATTAAATACTGAAAAATGATGTACAATATTCCAATTAATTGTGGTATGGTTTTATTTTGTATTAAAAAACATTATTTTGGAAATCACAGGTGAAAATATCTTTATTTGCAATTTTCAAGAAATGCACTTTTTGCTGATTCCGGTACACTTTTCTCATAATCTATTTTATCTAGAATGCTGATTGATATTTTGCAATTAGTAGATTCATAAATTTTTTATAAAGTTAAGGATTTTTCTTTCAAATAACATTCCTCAAATTTAGATACAACACAGTTTATGCTTAAAATTGAGGGGGATTTTAAATCACAAAAATTTAAACTTCTTTACATTTTTTTTAAGTTTATTTTTGTTTGATTACATTCATTATATAGACTGTGTTATGTTTACAAACATTCTAAAAAAAATTATAGCTATATATGCAGTGGATTTTGTGCAAAATGTACCATAAGGTAAGAACATGTTTCGAAAATATATATATATATATATATATATATATATTGATTATTAATTGCTCATACGGATTTATATTTTAAAACGGGATTTTTTTTATATAAACAGGTACATAAGGATACACATAATTTACTGCCAAAAAATTACTTTCATTGCTTTTAATTTTACTAAGTGAGAATCATCTAAATTTGATGTTAAAAAACTTTCATTCTTTTTTTCTTTTTGCAGATATTCCAATTACCTTAAGCAACAATTTGTTTTGTTACTATTGCCACGTGATCGGCAGTGCCAGATTGAGGTCCGTGATATTCCTTATGGCAAAAGGCTAGATTGTACGCCTGTCGTTAGCCATAGCTTAGAGCATCACGCAAGTAACAGTACAATTAGGGGGGGGATCATTTAACGAATCAAGAAAGGAAGTTTAAGCCTTTAAAGAATGGTTCCACGAATTAGAAGTATAGAATGCACATCCTCCAATGAGAGATGAGAAAAGTGACCCTAGCTGAAAAAAGCCTCTTCTGGACAAATTGCTTGCACTTGCCTTTAGATATTACAGAAATAATTTCTGTGGTATAATATTAAGGGGTCTCAGGGGTGTTAACCCTTTTTTTTTCGAATTTTCGAAAAAAACATATGTTGTTCTTCATTTTTTTCTGAACATTTTGATACTAACCACGGGACAATACTCCAAAAACTTCGAAAGTTATTCAAAAAATTGCAAACAGCAATTTAGTCATAACAACTTTTAAATGGACACATGCCACGCCCATTTATTTTTAATTTATGCATACCTTTCATTTTTCTGTTTTTAATAAGCGTCATGAAATATTTTAAGCGCTTGAGTTGATCAGAAGGAAGCCTGCAACTCAACACATTCATTCTGCCGTGTTTTGATTCTGTTGTGTTTACTTTAGCACACGTTTTTTTAAAACACTTATCTAAATCGAAGATATTTATTGTTTTATTCTGAAAAAATCATTGGACAATCGCCCCAAGAAAAGAAGATTTAGAGGAAATAAATATTTAAAGGTAAGTGACTCACATGTTACAGATATGAAAGATACGAGGAAGTGTGTAGAAATGAAAAGTACAAGTAAGTGTGCCGAAATGAAAAATGCTTCTAGTAAAAAACTTTCAGGAATTCAGACTTCATTAAAGTCAAATCTAGTTAAGGTAAGTGAAAACTTCAAAGAATATCGTATTTTTGATTTTATTTCAACCTTTAGCTCTATTTTGTCAGTATCATGCTGTTTAAAATGTCATAAACCATTAACAATTAATGAAAAATCCACTCGTGGTTTATGTTCGAATTTTGAAATGCATTGTAAAAACTGTGGGAGTATTTGTACTTTTTCAAGCTGTGAAAACATTGGAAATAAAAATAATGCTCCAGAAATTAACAGAAGATCTATTTTAGCAATAAGATGCATAGGTCAAGGTTTAGAGTCATTAAAAACCTTTTGTTCTGTAATGAGTCTTCCTAATCCTTTTGAACAAAAATCATATGATGTTATTAATAATAAACTTTCACTTGTTATTAAGGCAGTCGCCGAAGAAAGCATGAACAGGACAGCTGTCGAAGAAAATTCTTCGTTACCTGATAACATTTTAACGGTAAGTGGTGATGGGACCTGGAAGACGAGAGGACATTCATCGTTGATTGGAGTATGTACTCTAATGGGGCCGAAACAGGTAAGGTTTTGGATAGGGAAGTGTTGTCCTCATTTTGCAAATGAAGCGACAGTTATAAAGGGGAAAAGTTTGGTATCAAGTACAATAAATGGCAAAGAGCGCATAAGATTTCACGTAGAAAAAATTATTCTGGCTCTGCTGGTAAGATGGAGGTTGACGGGATGTTGAGGATTTTTAATCGATCAGAAAAGCTTCACAACCTGAAATATTCGAACTACTTAGGAGATGGCGACACAAAAACATTCAATGCCCTTTCTGAAAACAATCCATACGGCTATGACCATCTTATTCAGAAAATAGAATGTGTAGGCCATGTGCAAAAGAGAATGGGTACAAGACTTAGGAAGCTTAAATTAGTATATGGTAAGAAGAAATTATCTGATGGTAAAACTATAGGCGGTAAAGGTAGGTTAAATGATAGTTTAATTGATAAGCTTGCGCATTACTATGGTAATGCTATTCGATGCAATTCTACTAGTGTAAAGGAAATGCGGAAAGCCATTTGGGCTGTTCGGGGTCATTCTTGCAGCACCGATGATGAACCGATGCACTGATTTTGTCCTACAAATCCAAATACATAGTGTAAGTATAATGCCGCAATTAATAATAATTTACAAAATTATAAACACAAACCCTCAGTTGCGAAAGCTGTTCGAGATGTAATTAAGCCTGTATTTGCAGACTTATCTCATCTGGCACTCCTGAAGAAATGCTTAGGAGGTAAGACACAGAATCCTAATGAAAGTTTAAATTCATTAATCTGGAAGTTTTGTCCGATGACGATTGATTCTATCCTTCAGATTGCAGAGATTGCTGCAAATCTAGCAACCAGCATTTTTAATGATGGAAATCAAATACTTATTACTATTTTAGAGAAATTTGGCTTAAAAATTAACAAAAATGTTTGTGTGTCCCTGGCTGAACGTGACAATCGTCGAATCTTTACGTCAAGAAAGAGGAGCTCAACGTCATCGTTTGAAGCTCGCAGAGCCAAAAAAATTAAAAAGAGTAAAGAAATTGAGCTGTTTGAGCAACAGGAAGGCATATCCTATGATCCTGGAGCATTTTAGCATGTAAGTTTTAAAATTTATTTTCTCAAATTCAATTTAAAACTTTAAAGCCTTTTTTCTCAGTTTGTGTTTTTTTCACTTACGCGCATTGCGTTTCAAAACCTATCATACTTTGATGCATAAAACTTTACAGAATTATAAACTCTATCATAATCGTTAAATCCTAGCTATTTATAATATTACATATTTGTAATTTTTTGAAAAATTTCAAAAAAAATTAAATTTTTTGAAAAAAACTTTAAAAATGTACTTTTTTATTTTTAAAAATATTATTTTTTATTCTTTTTATATCTAATCGCTACCATCTAATAAGGATATATTTGACTTTATAAATCAACTTATTGCTAGTAATTAGAATTATTATTTCAGAAAATATCATGCGCGTCGTAAAACTTACTATTTGTTTCTTACAAAAAATTTTCTTATATTTATGTGCTTATTATTTTTAAAATTATGATTATATTTTAGACATTTTATACTTTTTTGAAACTTTATTCCTTTATAAAAAAATGTGTAAAAGAATCAAATTATTTCATTTTAACCTCAAAGAATTATTTCTAGTCGAAAATTGTTCATATTTTGTGCTCTCGAAACATTTTTAACACCCCTGAGACCCCTTAAGAACAATCATTTTTCCGTTGTAAATAGCCTTGTTTTTTTTAAACTTCATTGAATAGTATATGTTTACATACTGGAACGTGTAAATGATTCGAGTGTGTTAAGAAATTAACGAACTGACAACAAATAATAACTCATAAATAACTGAACCACTCACAAACGAAACCTCATCAATCTGATTGTAACTTACAGGTGTTAACAGAATCAAACTCATCCCTTTTGAGCACAAATCAGCATTAGGAAACATACAGAAAATCATGACAGCTCTAATTGATAAAGGTAAAACAACACACTCTCTCAATAAATCCCGGGCCTAACCAATAAAATAACAACTTTAAGGCACAATTGAATTTTATTTGTCAAAATAATTTTATTTATTAAGAATGTACTTCCCTTCAAGGATGATACATTCAGCAATTTTTAATTTTTAATACCTTTTTCGTACAATGATTTGTTTTTGCTCTCAAAATAGGCTTCAATTTCGACAATCACTTCTTCACATTTGAGCTAAGCCTCTTCCCTTGGAGAATCATTTTAAGGTTTGCTAACAGCTAGTGGTTGCCGGGGGTCCGATTTAAACTGTATGGTGGGTGGCAAAGTAATTCGAAGCACAATTCAATCAAATTGACCATCCTTTTCTTGGACTTGGGGCACAGAGCATTGTCTTGGTGAAACAGCACATTTTTCTTTTGCATTTGAGGATTTTTTTCTTTTTTTTTCATTTAGTTTATCTGATAATGCCATGTAATATTCACAACTAATGGTTTCTCCATTCTCAAGGTAGACAGTTAACAAAATTTCATGTGCATCCCAAAATAACCTTGCCAGCTGACGTTTGAGTTTTTGGTCACTTTGGACAGATTTCACCAGCTGCTGTCTACTCAGCTGAGGAACTTTTGATTCAAGTGTGTAGTAATGGATCCATATTTCATCCATTGTCACATATCTACGTAAAAACGCCTGTTTTTTTTCTTGCTTAAACAGCTCTAAACAGTGCTGTGAATCGTCGATGCTTTGTTGTTTCTGATCGACAGGGAGAAAATGCGACACTCACTTTGAAAACAGCTTTCGCATTGACTAATGATCATTCAAAATAGTGAATACACAGCCATTTGATATCTTCACTCTGCTATCTCACACAATTTCAATTTCCTATCTGCCAAAATGAGTATATGAACTTCTTTGATGTGTTCTGGTACAACTACAGAATTTGGGTGACGTGAAAGTTCAGCGTCGTTTGTGTTTGTGTGACCACGTTTTAAGTCAGCGTACCACCTCTTAACCATTGTTGGCAATTGAACAAACTCCGAATAACACTTATCTGGTCATTTTTTTGCTCGAAATGTGTTTTACCCCATCAAAAAGCAATGCTTAATTAAAACATGAAATTCATTATCCTTAATGGTTTCTAAGCAAACTAAAGTTAGTTCACTAAAAAAAACCACTGTAAATTTTAAACTAAGCAAGATATTATCATGAAGTTTTGACACATGGCATTTTAATGTTAGCACTACTAGGTTATGTTTAAGAAAATTAGAGGTATCACCATTTATATGTCAGGTCCGGGACTTATTGAGTGATGTGTTAGTTTGGAATCGAAAATTTAAAGATTACAAGGATATAACGAATCGATTTTGCACTGTGGGTTACAAATAAGTAAATATTTTGGAAATTTAATCAAAAATCAGACTAAAATATCATCAAATTAGTTCAAATCGTTTTTGAATTGATAGAATAAAAGTTGCTATGGGTAAAATCTGCTATAAATTAAATACGTGTTACTTAAGATATCCGAATACCCAAAACTTGTGAATTTTACCAAAGTTGACAAATTTTTTTTATGATTTTATTTTGTAGGCCATCTTATTAGCTTTATAAAAAAAAATACCAAGTTTATTATTTTCCGTTCACTAGAGCAAAAACTACAAGTGTTTTAGTAAAATCAGATGCCATTACTTTAAGCAACATGTCATACTTTAAAACGTGTTTTACCGAAATGTGTTTTTTTTTCTGAAAATACTCAAACAAGGACAGCGATTGCTAAAAAAGTTTTGAAAATAATTAACTGAAATGTTTTTAGTGCTTTCTGTATAATAATAGAAGTGTTTTAACCTTCAGATTTATCAATCACTATTTTATTACAAAATTTACAGTCCCTTATGTTAATATAACCACTGCTATTTTAAGCAATTTCATATAATAACTAAGATAAAGTGCTCTAGTTTTTGTAAAAATTAAAATATCTCTTATCCTGAAGGTCATTTAAAAAGGAATAACAGCAACACATCCGAATTTCAAAATTGAAATCTGTTCAAAACTATTGGTACAGAATGGACCGCGTTTATGCTATTTTTTGTCAATTTCTACCCGTTTTCTCCCATTTTAGTAATTATAATTTATTTTTCTATCTTTAATTTCAGCATGTTTTTCTTAAAATGTACTACACTCATGTCCATAAAATAAGGATAATGAAGTTCAGGCAAAGAAAGAGACAGAAGCAAAACAAATTGACTTATTTGTAAAGTCTATTTATTAAACAAAAGGTAAAGTGCAAAAAAGATGTTATATGTTTGACATAATTAATAAAAATTGCGATTTTTACTCCCTGGAGCAAATTTCAAAAAAGAACCAATTTACAAAAAACAGTATAACATGGTTAGTATGATGGTTAATACGGAGTATGTCCCCGGACGATGCAATACAGGCCTTACAACGCCTACGCATGCTGAGTATCAAATTATCAATCTGATCTTGGGGAATATTACACCACTCATCAAGAAATGCCCTACGAAGTTCCGGTAGACAGGTGGGAGGGGGTTGACGGGCTGCAAGTTGTCGGCCAAGCATATCCCACACATGCTCTATTGGATTCAAATCCGATTAGCTGGCCAATCCATACGGGTGATATCCTCCGATTGAAGGCATTCGTCTACAATGTTTGCACGGTGAGGACGGGCGTTGTCATTCGTAAATATAAATTCAGCACCCATGGCACCCCGAAACAAACGTACATGTTGTTCCAGAATGACATCCCGATAGATATGGCCTGTCATCGTTACACTCTGAACATGCAGGTCTGGATATGGTGCCTCCCCTTTGGCACCCCCCTGGGTCTTTTGGGATGTCTTCCAGGATCCCACTCTGCTGCCGCTCCTGAACCGACCATTATTGCTCTTTCCAAAATATAACAAAAAAAATGTCTGGACCACCGCTATCTTTTTCTTCCCTTTCTCGAACTCCCTTTTAGGAGGGGTTTCCCCGCTTCTCTTATTTCTTTTTTCATGTCTTTCCTGTCTCATTAGTTAGACAGCGTCGGTGTTTGTGTTGTGTTTGTGTGTGTGTGTGTGTTTTTTTTTTGTATTTGCAATGTTATACAAAATTGTAAAGCTTTCCATCTGTATTTCCCCCCCCTTTTCTCAAGAATTTTGTGGGGAGGGTCCCTCCTTTGGGATCACTTTGTACACTTTTTTGTTTTCCTTAATAAAGTTACATCTCGGAGGGTCGATTCAAAGCTCGAAACCCTTGGGTGGGCTTGATTCTCCCGAGTAAGTAAAGTAAAGTAAAGTAAAGTTCTGGAACCAAGAATAAATCCTCTCCAAACGATCCATACTGCACCTCCGTAACGGTGTCGTTCAATGGTGTTCTTATGGGGTAACGGGTACCTGGCGCTCTCCATATGAAAGTCCGGCGAGAATCAGTCTGCGAACTAAACCTGGACTCGTCGGAAAACATCACACAAGACCACTGTTGCGGTGTCCACAATGCATGCTCTCTACTCCAGGTTAATCGCAGGCGACAGTGAGTTGCGGTAAGGGGAACACATCTGACAGGCCTACAAGCTTATAGACCAATGTGCCCTAAGCGACTGTACACGGTCTGCCTTGAAACTGTCGTACCGGTAGCTGAAGAGAGCTGACGAGATAGGTCTGATGCTGTGCTCCGTCTGTTACTTTTGGCAGTAACTGCCAAATACCGGTCCTCATTCGGCGTTGTAACTCGGGGCCACCTGTGCTGTAACATCTACTCACATTACCATCATCTTGGAATCGTTGCCAAAACCCGGAGATGACACACTGGGCGATTCCAAGTTCCTCGAATATTTCCATCTGGGTACGTCCACATTCCAGTCGTCCGATAATTCTACCACGTAAAAAATCATCCAAATGCTTCCTTTGTGCCATAACTATGTGGTTATTGCATTGAAAGGCTTTTAAGACGCTTGTGAACAATTTTACTTCTTTGCCACCATTCCTTATATACCCCTCTCTTACACTCTCGTCATTGTGATGTACTATCCGCGCCATCTGGTGGTTTCCTTTAATTTGCATATTCTTCTTCAAGATGTGTGTGATAATTCTACAGGGGAATTTTTTATTTTAGAGTTCAATTTCTGTGTGATTCTGAATTATCCTTAATTTATGGACATGAGTGTAAATAAATTTAAAAACAACAAAAAAAATCCTCATATCTCCATTTAAAAAAAATTAGTCGGATACCTTAAATAAGTTTACAGCAGATATATTTGCAGTTTTTCAAGAATTTTGACCTTATTATGAAGTAATGATTCACGTGATGAAATTCTTCAAATGCATAGATACTCCAATGTATAGAGAAGTTTTATACATCTGAAAACATTACTTATTGATTTTGCAGTAAGGGTCAAAAATTGTATTTTCTTAACCTTCTGAGAATTATGTAAGAGCAATTGAAATTTCAAAAGTTTGATTTTGAAAAAAATTTAGTTTTTTGTTGCCGCACATACTAATTATTTCCGCTTTAAGAAATTCGTTCAACTAAATATGAATACCGGTAAGAAGTTTTGGATTATTTGAAATTAGCTTAAATTCCTAAAGAATTCTGCTATTGCTTATTTTTTATAAAGATATTCCGAATAACCGGGAGCAGAGGGAGAAAAATAACGAAGTGAAAGTGAATGTACAGCTTACTTATTTAAAAATTGAAATACAGCTCGTTAAAAATTTATAAAAGTTATTTCTGCTTATTTCAAAATCACAAAAAATCACGTAAACATAAGATAAAATTCTCGTGAACACACACGCATTTCATTTATAAACTAAAAATTCTTCAGTGTGCGCATTAAATATCGTTAAAGAAAAATGTAGTACATTTTGTAACAAAAAGCATAAATCTGAAAAGTGAAATATGAATTTAAAAAAAATAAATAACACATAACTTCTAAACGTAAACAATCTAATTTATTACGATGGTAAAGAAAATTTCACGAAAGGACTCTGTAGATCTGTATACATCAAATGTACAATTCGCCGCTCCAAGAGCCATGATAAATCCTTGCGTGAACACGAAATTATCCCAACATCTGATGTACAAAAAAAATCGGTACAAACAGAAAAGACGATTCTTCCCTCATTGATTTCTTAGCCCCTGAAGGACTCAAGAGTCTTTGCAGGTTTGTTTCAAGACCATACGCATTAAAAAAGATAGATCCTTGACAGAAAGAGAGGTTGGTAAAAGCACGCAAGTGTTTAGATTCTTAAGCTGCGAGGACATTTGTCAACAAAGGAATGAAGATCATTCCATTTGCAGGCAACAAAAATACTTCTGTAAAGATTCAGAATTGGGTGCATGCTTTATTAAGGGACATAGGTTGACTTAAAGGTGCCCATAGAAGTAAGTGTTAGAAACGGAAAGTATTTGTATAGATATTATCAGTGATGAAATATTTTGAAAAATGGGTATAAATTTATCTTAAGCATCAATGATTTAAATAAAAGGGAAAAGAAACTAATTGGTTGTGGATTATTATTGATCAATTATGACTGGGATGTTAAAACGCCTTATACTTATTGTTAAGTCAAATGAAAATGGGATGAACTTTACATGAAATGTTTTTAAACATATTAGTTCGTCGAACAATTTAGTAAGAGCATTATATATTTCGATTTGGGATGTAAATAAAGAGGACTGATCATATTTTAAGCTTCAAACATTGTGGAAACTTCAGGAATCAGAAGTAATCCAACAGACAAAAAATTGTGCGATTAAGAAACTTTAAAACAGTTTTAAGAATCCATTAAATTTAGGAATGATAGATATGAAGTAAGACTATACCTATAATTGAAAATGCTGAAATCTGAATAATTACGATGTCAGAAAAAGAAAATCAGTTTCCTTGAATAAGATATTTAGGATTTTTTTTACGTTTTGTGAGGATTAAAAACTATAATGAAAGAAAAATTTTCATTTCTTCTATAAGTTAACACTCTCCTTATATACATATATATATATATATATATTGTTCAAATTTTTAATCCTTAATAAAATACTTTTTATGCATCCATCCATTCGAGTTCAAATACATTTTGATTAAACTTTCAGTGGATGACACTTGATGCTAATACAGTTTTTTTCAAATATTAATTCATGAATTAAATTTATTTAATTATTGTTTAAGAAGTATATTTCAGTCGGTATTATTTTTCTAGACGGTAGCATCATTGGATAAAACAGCTTTTGTTATATATGTGATGAAGATTTATCTAAACCTGAATAATCATATGCTAGTTAGACGTCAGCAATCCTTTTATACTGGTTTTAAAACAAATTTTTACCTATTATATTCGACTGTTATAAAAAATGTAATTAGAAATGTGAAATGGTTTAAAAGTTTTTAATGTTAATTTAAAAGGTGTTTTGCACTTAATTTTGTGATTCTGCCATATGTATATGCATATATATATTAATTGTAATTAGTTATAAAAAGTAAATAAAATAAAAATTTTCTTTCTTGATCTTAGTAGGAATTGACTTTAAAAAAATTATATATATACACACAAGAGCCAAAACATTATGACCACCTGTCAATAACGAGTTGGCCTATCATTGGCGCGAAACACAGCTTCAATCCGCCTTGGCATGGATGCCACAAGTCCTTGGTAGATGGTCGGAGACAGATTGTACCAGATGTTTAAGCAACGGTCACGCAAATCCAAGATATTGCGAATTGGTGGTCTTTGAACTCTGAGCTGCCGTCCCATGACATCCCAAATGTGTACTATCGGACTGAGATCCGGTGAGTTAGGTGGCTAGGACATTATTTGGAATTCAGCATCATGTTCCTGGAACCACTCCAACACAATTTTAACCTTGTGACACGGGGCGTTGTCCTGTTGGAACATTCCATTTCCAGCTGGAAAAACAGAGGCCATGTAAGGATGCAATTGGTCCGCAATGATGTTTAGATCCCCTGTAGCATTCATGGTCTGCTCTACCACAACCACGGATCCCAGAGACGTCCAAGAGAATGTCCCCCAAAGCATAATACCGCCACCACCGGCCTGTGTATGACCTACTGTGAGGTCATACACAGGCATGAGGGAGCAACAGTTCGCCTGGAAGACGGCGTATCCTGACACGGCCATCGGCGTGATGAATGACAAACCGTGATTCATCTAACCAGGCAACTCTTTCCCACTGATCCATGGACCAGTCACAATGTTCCCAGGCCCAGCGCAGGAGCAGTTGGCGATGACGTTTGGTCAGCAAAGGCACACGAGTGGGACGTTTGCTGCGTAGTCCCATATCCAACAGTGTCCGCTGAACACTGTGTTCCGATACTATTCTACCTGGCCCTGCATTGTATTGGGCTGTCAGCTGAGCCACTGTCTGGCTCCGATTTTGCTTCACCATGCGAGAAAGTCTCCGACAACCTTTTTCTTTGATAGCGTGTGGACGTCCAACACCATGTCGTCTACTGCTGGTTTCACCGTCATTCATCCACTTTGTATAAGTACTAACAACTGTAGATCGCGAACAACCCACGAGTCGTGCAGTTTCGGAAATACTTATTCCGAGCCTTAGAGCCATTACAATCGGCCCTCTATCAAAGTCGCTTAGATCTGCAGCATTTCCCATCACACACAGAAGTAAGTGAAAGAATGATTCTTTAGACTCTGCAGCAGCAGTTAAATACCACTTCGACCTGATCACGTGCCTTTCACGTCATCCAGGCGAGTTCATTGCAAAATGTAGGGGTGGTCATAATGTTTTGGCTCTTGAGTGTATATATATATATTACTTATTCATCAGAAATTATAGAAAAGATTAATCTTCTATAATTTTGGATAGCGAAATGTTTTGGCATATTTTTCACCCTCACCCTCCAATAATTCGAAAAGATAAAGTAACAACGAAACGTCACATTATCTGTTCATATACTCCTTCTAAAACTCCTTCTGTTCATACTCCTTCTATTCTACTACCATGGGCAAACTTAAATTCAAATATATTTCATTAAAATTTCAATTTCAAATGAACGATATCATAATAATTAAAAAACAATTTCTATGAAGAAATTTGACAGTATGTTATATAGATCTAACCGAGTGTTTTGTCAGTTGATCAAATTCCTGTAGATTGGAATTAATCAGTAAACCTGTAATTATTAAATCAACTCCAATATTATTTAGCGTGACTTCTAATTCATATTTTGAGAGTCATTTTTAAACGTTATATGAAAATATTTTTACTCAATGTCCTGAAACTTGTGCTACGAAAAACAAGACAATGTGCACTGATGATTTGTTGACTGACGGACTCATAATACAAGATGTTTTAAATTTCCAAGCTAGTCTTCAAAAATATTACTAGCTTCATCATTTAGGACATACCTGACTGCTCTCTGACCGGAAAACATCAGAAAAGGTAGGACAGTATTTATTTTATTAAATAACCTACCTAAATTTTATTTAAAACTTACTAAATATCAAGAACGATTTTTTACAATGAATCTGGGTAGTTGGCAAAATAACTCTCTTATTTTAAATTAACCTTTACGAACTTCAAAAATTTAATACATGCTTAAAAAATCCCAAAACAATATCTTTTAAAATTTCAGGATTAACAGAAGATACGGATGAGGATGTATATAATAATAACCTTTCTATATTCGTAAAATAACAGAAGAAAACTAAAATAACTGTAATAAAATAGTAGGAAGAGTACACATTTGATCTTACTGGGCTTTTATCTTTATTTTTTATCCTAGTAAAAATTATTTTCCAAACATTACAGGGACAGAGTATTGATTTTGGGTGAAATGTTACCAAAACAACACTTAGAGAAAGATGAGATTGTTAATGAGAAAAACTACAATACCTCAGCAAAACAAAGATTTCTAGGAAACACTATTTCAGTGATTTTACGTGGAAATACAGTCTAAACATAAGATCAAGTAGAAAGTCGTTGTTTTTGTAATGCAGTGAAAGAGCCTTGGTGCAGTTTTATAATTAAGATTCATCAAAGATAAGGGGATGAAGACATTTATTACTTCTAAAAGTAGGTTGACTCCCGTTACATGTTTACGTTGCCCAGATTAGAGCTCACAGATGCAGTGATTTGTGCTAGACTTTTTAATCGTGTGATCTCAGTTTTAAATTTTGATTCTAGGAGATATTTATGGAAAAATTAGCGAAAATTATTTCGCTTGATTAGTTCTTCTCGAACATGTAAATCCTTTCTCAGAAACAGCATTGTCAAAATGCAGTACTTAACCAATCAGATAGACTGGAGACATTGCTTTAGTTAATTAAGTCTACTGGATCATGACTTGAAGTGATCAAGTAAGTAGGGTATTTATTAATAGAAGAAGAATTGGAAAAGTTGACATTTTTCTCAAGCTTTTTGTGCTTGAGATATGAAAGATAAGCTCCATATTAATAAATTATAGTTTAAAAAAACTAAGAAACACGCTTTTATATTCAATCGAATTAAAAAGTAAAAAAAAAATACTTAATATAAGAATAAAATTACTAACGAGAAAATTCATGTCATCGGGGTAAAGGCATGGGGTGCTCTATATCAGTAGTTCTTAACCTTTTTAAGCCGCGACCCAAATTTGAGAAATATGTTCATGTCGCGACCCAAAAAAAAGTCAACATTTTTTCATTGCTTTATTTTAGATCGTATTTTTAAAAAATCTTCAATCCTACGATGATGATTTTTTTTAACTTACAAATTTTCATTTATTTTTTTTATTATTAAAGATAAACAAAAGTACTTTTCGATCCAAGGAAAATTTAATTAATATTCAAGTGCTTTTAATAATTTTTATTAGCCAAATTAAAACATATTTATAACTTTTTAAAAATAATTGACATTTTAAATTATTCCTAAAAAAAAAAATATCAATACATATGTTAAGTCTTTTAAATTTTAAATGCAAGTCATACAGTTTTAATGAGAACCTTGTGCTTGAATACATTTTGAAAGATCTTCAAACCTCGGTTGAATGCTTTTCAAGGAGCACTTTATATCTATTTCAGGATTTAACTTGTTCCGGTAATTGTTTTTGATTACGCACAGAGCCGAAAAACCAGCCTCACACATATATGTTGTTGAAAAGGGCAATAATACTTTTAGGGCTTCTTCAACAATTTAAAGTTTAATTTAAAGTTCTTTAACAATTCGGTTTTTAATTTTAACCAGAAAGCACATAAAGATTCAGTGTTTTTGTAGAAATTGTATTGAAGTGCTTGGTCACTTTGTATTTCTATTAATTGTTCTTGAAATTGATTAATATTAACAAATTCCTCATGCAAATCACTTACATCAAAATTAAATCACATTCGAACCCAATTATATTTGAAAACATCGTCTGCAGGGAAATATCGATCAAAGTCTGCTATTAGTTTTTCTAAATGATTAAAAATAATTTTCTGTATTTCAAAATCTGTGATATCAATATTATTGTCTTCAACAAGTAAATTAAGAGTCGGGAATGAGGCAAATTTCTTTACTTCAACCTTATTTCTCCATAATTTGAGTTTATTTTTAAAACATGTAACTTTTTCAGTTAATTCAATAATAGTATGATTGCGTCCTTGCATAGACGTATTTAGATTATTTATTTCAAATAAAATATCTGACAAATAAGCAACTTGAGTAATCCACTTCAACTCGGAGAATTTAGATGCTAATGGGTGTTTCTTTTCTCTCAAAAATAATTCGACTTCTGTCCGTAATGATAATACTCTTTGAACAACTTTGCCCCGGGACAGCCATCTAACTTCAGAATAATATAATAAATGTTCGTATTCTGCACCACATTCGAAACACAGTTCGCGGAAAATTCTACAGTTAAGAGCTCTTGATTTGATAAAATTGACTACCGCAACAATTTCATCCAAAACGATACATAATTCGGGTGATAATTTTTTTGAAGCAAGATTTTGTCTATGTAACAAACAATGAATCTACATAATTTGTGGATTCATTTGTTTTGCCCTTTTGAGATGCTGTCATGGCAGCTGCACCGTCGGTGCAAATACTAAAACACTGATTCCAATTTAATCCTTCTTCTTTAAAAAACGAATCGACCATAAGAAAAATATCTTCACCTCTAGTTGTTGGGTAGACATTGGTTTGCAAAATAAAATGTCCTCCTGTATATCTGTTAAACCTGGATACCGCACGTAAACCATGAGTTGAGCATCTTTACTTACATCTGTCGTTTCATCCAGTTGAATATTAAATAACCAGCAATTTTTATAGCAGAAATAAGTTGATTCTTAATATCAAATGACATATCATTAATTCGTAAGCGAATTGTATCATTTGATAATGGTGCCTTTTGTAATTTCTTTGAACTTTCATCTCCGCACATGATACGTGCCATGTCAATGGTAGCAGGTTTTATAAGTTTTTCAACAATATTATGGGGTTTCTTTTGTCTTGCAATATGCCAAGCCACATGAAAAGAAGCAAGTGTAGCTTGTTTGGCAGAATTTATAAAACCACTACTACTTGGTGCATCCAAACGCTGTCTTTTTAAATGGGCTTCTTTTCTTTCGAAAAAGGTACGATCTTTTCCCTCAAAGGAAAAATTGTTATGTT
Organism: Trichonephila clavata; assembly: GCA_019973975.1. Classification (NCBI taxonomy): domain Eukaryota; kingdom Metazoa; phylum Arthropoda; class Arachnida; order Araneae; family Nephilidae; genus Trichonephila; species Trichonephila clavata. The sequence continues at coordinate 42,847 of BMAO01015917.1, forward strand.
TTGCATCAAAATGTCTTTTAAGTTTGTTCGGTTTCATCGATTCATTACTTAATATTTCACTGCACAGCACGCACTGTGCTTAAAGATACGACATGATTTACATATATCATAATATAATATATATCTTCTTCTTTGGGGGAAAGTTTTCAACTGTATAATATTTAAATCAATAGAATTTCCCCAAGAGGATTATTAAAATGTACGCGAATAGACGCGTTACAGTCTCATTGTTAAAAAATATAATACGTAATTTTTTAAAAATATAAATTCCTTTCCCACACTTACATAATTTGTTTACGATTTGTCTCTTAAGATTACCATTTTTTTACTTTCCATAAATATATCGTATTTCCATTCTCACAAGAATTCTAAGTCATACAAAGATTTCAATTAGTATTAATTAATTCAATTTTACTCCAAACTTATTGCACAGTTTTATCAAGGGGAATTTAACTAAACTTTGTCAATTAATCATTTCTCAATCTTGGACTTACGATGCCATTTACCGCTTTAATTCATATAAAATATTAGTTTTAAAATAATTGCAACTTGAATAATTGATATTTCAAGCTATATTATTCCCCTATCATTTGTTTGAATTTCAATACTTGAACAAAGAGAAAGGATTGAATAATTTTCTCGTAAGCCATTTTGTATTTTTTGGAAGCCTTTTCCTTTATATTTATTATTCTTTCTTTAATTACACATACAAACAATTGGACTTATTTTTTATTAACTATTCCATGACAATGAACATTAACGTAGCCTTATTTAGCTACACGAAGGCTTTCGGCAACAGACCTCGTAATTTTGAACCATTGTCAAGTGATAAGGGCAACACTTAAGCTGGAACCCCCTCACCAAACTTCCAAACCATACCAACGGGAAGATGTTTGAACCCCGACAGATTTAATGAGCATCAGCTCCTCTACACAGCATGGATTCAGCGGCACTGGACTTGAACTCGTGACACGCTATCCATAAGTCCGCGACCTTAATAATATATATATATGAAGCTGCTTGAAATGCTTAAGAATAAAATTGTTAATTATTCGATACTATATTGTTTCACGCACAATATATTTAATATCAATGTGCTAATAGCTCCATTAATTTATTTCACTTAATATTACACTCAATTTATTAGGATTATTTAAAATTTGTAGTTAAATATTTATAATTCGCTTTTTTAAGCATTTATAAATTTGTGGAAGTAGTCATATTAAGCGATTTGGTGAGATATTTGAAATGTTATATTAAACGATCGTTTTATAAAATCACTGCATGTGTCTTAGTATTATTATGCCCAAAATTTCAAAGTAAGTGTGTGGTGTAAATTTCTCCATACTTTTATATGAACGAATTCAAAAAGGCATTTTATAGACTATTTATATGCTACAGATCTGTAGAAAATATTACTGGATATATATTTAGTTCAAACTGGTAAGTATGAAAATATATCTTTCAATACTTAATACACAATGGAAGATTGAAAATATTTCAGTTCCGAAGATGGATTTATTACGTCCATTCACTGAATTCCAATCAAGTCAAGCATTCATTGTGAAACATGTGTATTTTCTGAAGCCTATGTCCCGTGGCACTTTTCAGTGTTTATGTATCAAAAGCTCATCTTTCGAAAAATAATTTCCCTAGTTTTGGGATTATAACCCTAGAGCTGAATATGGATTTCACACTGGAAATGGAATTTTCTCTATCAAGACAAACTCTATCACTCTTAGCAAACCACTTCTTTTTATTGCCAACTCTGATCGTTGCCGAAAATAAGCAACACTCGTCTCATAAAGTTTTAAAATGGATACTTGAATACTAGGAGTTTACATGAAACTGTCCCAGAATTTGAATAGAGATGTCATGAATTGTAAACAAAAACACTCGACCACGACACGAAAATTTCCGATTTATTAAAGCAGAAAGATTTTATACACCGATGTGATGTTTGATGGTGCCAACTTTACCCCTATTGCAGCTTGGTAAGCCAATTTGAAAGGTCTTGTCTTAAGCCTGGCAAGACACCGACATTAACTTATTCGGCGCTGGTACATATTTATGAAGATTAATCACTGCCCATGAAATGTGTGTATGAGAGGTTCGCCCGTTTTCAATAAGTCCGGGAAAGTGTTTCTTTCCTTAGCGAAAGACTAGTGACCTCCTACAGGGACGAAAACATTAAGAGAGTGAGTAAATTAATCACGAAAAATCGTCGATTAACTGTGCGCATAATAGCTGGACGATAAATGTTGCAAGGTACATTGAAATTTTAACCTGTTCCATGAAACGTCTACGCAGGGCACGATCCCATTACGCACAAGGTCCATGGTTTTTTGTTCACGACAATGCTCGCCCTCACACAGCCAACATCTTTAAACAGTTCCTGGCGGGGGTGGAGTAAATTGAACATCCACCATTCTCACCAGATTTCAATCCTTCAGATTTCTTTTTATCCCCTTGACTCAAACTCGCTTTGAAAGGAAAGAGATTTGACGATATTTTTGACATCCAACGAAATGTGGCAATACTTTTGAACATTTCAAAAGAAGACTTACAAAGTTTCCAGGACATGTATAGCAGATCTCAGTGGTCCATAATTATATATATATATATATGAGCGGTGACCTTTTCAAAGGACAGTAAGGCAACTTTCGTTAATATTTCCTCTTCGTTAATGCTACGGGACTATTAACCGAACTTTATTGTTAGAGGTTGTATTTTAGAGGGATTAGTAGCTGCATTTCCATTTTCATGGCAGTGCAGATATATATGCGCATGTCCAAAATTAAGGGCACAAACACAAAATCAAGGAAAACAGATGAACCATTTAGCTGTGTTGCCCAGAAATTCGGCACAGATACGTATTATAATGTGAGAAAGAATATAGCAACATAACCATAAAAAAAAATATTTTAATTCTGAATTAGATACAGGATGTATGAAAAAGTGTGAAATTCTGATTCAAAGAGAAAACATTTAATTCGTTAAAAGTCTGTCTAATTTGAAATATGACCACGGTGAACCGGTATACAATATTTACAATGAGCTCTCATGCTGTTTATGAGGGTGTCAATAAATATTTGTAGCAACAAAGCCCATTCTTCTAAAAGCCCGACTTTTGACTCCTAAGGGTTCCTGGCAGGGGGTTTAAGCTTATAAATGGTTCTTCCTCGACAATCCCAAACATGTTCAATAGGATTTAGATCCGGAGACATCAACGGCCAATCCATATGGCGAATATCCCCTCTATAATGAAATTCATCATCATTGGGAATTCTGTGGGCCCGCTCATTTTCGTCCATAAAAATGCAGTCCGGGCCCATAGCACCCACAACACCTTAATATAGGCTTCCGGGATTCCATCCATATAGCGTTACGGGTTGAAAAAACTTGCTCCGCAAACGTACAGGGGTATACAACTGCCCAACATTATGACACAACTCACAAGGATTCCTTTGCCACGAAATCTGTCGATTTTTACTATGTAGGAGGGATAAAAAAAACAAGCTACTCTTTCTCTCAAGATTAAAAATTGGCAAGAATCCCTTTGTCTGCTTCACTTTCACTCATCACTGAAAAAAAGAACATTCCCCCTTTATTGTGGTGTCCTCGACAGATATTTTGAGCTCCACAATAAACGGTCTTTCTTGTAGGATGCAGTCAAATGGACACACAAGCCTGCATGCCGGGGGTAAAGGACAGTCGCTGCAAGTCAACTGTAGAGGGTTTACCTGGAAATTCTTTTTCCAGACACAGCTGCAAGGTCACGAGAAAGCTAAGGACTCATTGTCCAACTATGTCGTCGTATGCTTAAAGCCAAGTAGTGACCCTGCGCAGATGTTGATGCTCTGTGGCAACCTTGAATGATCTTTATGGTGGTATTACCACTTGTTTGGAATTGATTCCACAGCCGAGGGGGACCACTTTTGGGCCACTTGTAACGATCAAGCCCCCTCGCCTTGTGACTGGTCAGCTTCAAGTCTGCAAACGTTTCTCCCTCTCAAAAAATCATTAAAACGATTATGAGAAGTCATCCTCACAATTCTGACAGGTTAACTTGCTTGTTTTAATGCAATATTCACAAAACTGTAGGAAAATATCTCATATGTTTAAACGGTCTCAATCCATTAATTCTGCAAAAACTAATGCTAAGCAATATCTTTTCCGAAACTAAAGGTTTATATTGTACTCTATCCCTTCTTCAAAATATATAAAATACAAATTTTGAAAGTCTATCTTTAGGCAATTTAAAATTATGACGAAAAACATGTATTAGGTGCTTTTTTCTAGCACTTCGTTAAATACTTAATTACGGTTGCGAAATTTAAAATAAATTCATCAGATTTTCATCCTCTACTGGATCTTTATTACACGTGCTTCCTCTAGGCAGTCATTACATTGAGTGGTGTGGTTCTCCACTAACACCACGTTTTTTAACTAAATACAGATATGTTCACAGTTAACAAGATATATTATTAACACAGTAAAAAGTAAAAATACAAAAACTTAAATATAAATTATGAGAATAATTTTAAAAATTAACAATAATTAAATGCATCCAAATAAGTTTAACATTTATCATTTATTCTGATAGAATTAATTTAGTTTTGCTAAAAACATGCCAAATAACATTCAACTGATTTCTGAAAATAGCTTGATAGGGGAAACCATCTATTGGCGAAAAATTGAATTCATTTCATCCTAACATTGCTCCCTCGCCAGTAACTGAGTTACGATGATCAGCAACCATGGTAGGAAGTTTGATATATTCTGAGGTGCACACAAAATTCAATGTTAACTTTACATAATATACATGAACCTTACAACTCTTCTGTAGGTAATTGTCCTAAAGAAATAGTCAGTTAGCATGGACTAATTCAAAATGTCCTTACATATACTAAAGACTCATACATACAGAAAAAAAAAACAAATATATACATACAAAATTCAATGACATTACTGAGTCATATTTACATATCATACTGTATTGTTAACACACAATGAAATTTCAAGACATATCAATTAACTGTTTGATACAGAGGAGGGAAAAAATATCACTATTTCTATATACAAGCAAAATACTATAGACAACAAATGTGGGGGCCGTGTATAGCCTAGTATTTAAAGCATCGGACTCAAGACCCGAGGTCCTGGGTTCGATGCCCGATGCTCCTATATACCACCGAGTATAGACTGAGTAAGTGCTCGTTAAATCAGTGGGTCCGAAAGTCTTGTGGGCGGTCGCAGCAGAAACCACGAGTGCAGGGGGCAGGAGAATATTTCCCTCCCCTTCAGTTCCGTGCCAAAATTGTGGAGCTGGAGATAGGTGGTGTCGCCATCTATCGTTAAGAAGCCCAACCTGTCTCACAGGCAATGGCAACTTTCATTCCTTCCCTGCGGGAAGGACACGACAACAAATATACCACAATTCCATTTATGCAGGGTGTCCAGCCTTAATGTGACCCAATAGCTAATTCCCGAACCGTTCGGTTTAGATATGCACTTCCAATTTGAAAAACGTTTTAAAACAGGTAAAGAATGTTTTTACGTGCCTTTCGAACCAAAAAACCCATTTACAAAAAAATTACAAAATTTATATTTTTAATACGGTCCCCAGGTCCTATCACTTATATTTAAGAAAAGGTGCAGTACACAAAAACAAAGTAAACGCAAAAAGTTTCATTTTATTACGATAAAAACTGGCCGAATTATGGAACTTGGAAAATCATACATTTTATCCCTTTTCTCCGCAATATTCAAGAAGCTAGTAAAGGGCCGTCTCCAAAGTGAAATTAGTTGGAACTTTGCAAGGACAACTTTTGCTCTTGCACGTTACTCTTATGTAAATCGTTTTTAAAATTTTTAAATTTAAAAGCATACGTTAATAATACAATAATTGAGTACTTAAAAAATAATATTTATTCTGTGTACGTGTAAAACGTAGAAAAAAATAAAATGTTTTGGACGAAGAAAAAATTTCAAAAGCAGTTCCAAAAAAAAATAGACTTGTATGCTGCGGCTTCAGTCTGATTCTGCGTTTTTGCTGATCATAACGAACGTTAAAAATCTGTTGTGCAGTCGCTTGCAATTACATACAGTCGTTTTCTAATGTTACGAATTCTAGTACGAGAGAACGAGATGTATACAAATGAAGAATACTGCGAAATGGTACTGTTTTATGGACAGTGTAATCGAAATAAGAGAGAAGCGGCAAAACTTTATGCCATTAAATTCCCCACTCAAAGACATCCATCTTATTGAACAATTGCCCGTGCTGTTCAACGCTTGTATAAAACTGGGAGTTGTCATAGACGTATTCCCTTGTCTTGTGCCACACCTCGTGCCTTCACCATTATTTAAGTCAATTTAGTCATTCTGATATAATAAAGACCCTGATTCATGATTGGCGCATCATTCCACATTATGCTATAATTTGAATGATAAATCCTGTAGTATTTTGCTGATATGTGTTAAAACATGCTGTTTTAATCTTTTCGGTACAAGTTGTATTTCTTTAATTTAATTTTTATTGTTTACCATACAGCAATACAAATTGTCAATCTATTATGTTTACTACGATGTTTGAATATTACTATGATGTTTTTCTCTTGCTCTTTCTGTAGATAGGGAAATACTTTTATCTAAACTTAATTTATATATGACCCCATTTTCTGAGCAACTCAGATGCTTCAATTTTATGTAGGCATAACTCGGCCAGTTTTTATCATAATAAAATGAAACTTTTTGTATTTACTTTGTTTTTGTGTACTACATCTTTCCCTAAATATAAGTGATAGGACTTGGGGACCGTATAAAAATTAAAGTTTTGTAATTTTTTTGTAAATGGGGTTTTTGGTTCGAAAAGCACGTAGAAACATTCTTTCCTTTTTTAAAAATATTTTTCAAATTGGAAGTACATATCTAAAACGAACTGTTCGGGAATTAGCTATTGGATCACATTAAGGCTGGACACCCAGCTTACAAAATTTCCTAACTTATATTTACATACTTAATGCGTTATGCTTTCAATGGCATGAAATAAGGAACACAAAAAAATTTTGTAACCAATATATGTGTGATGAAATTCAAAACAACCATAATAAATACATTCAATAAAATTGGGTCAAGTGTTAACTCAACCAATAACACAATTTCTGCTTGCGGAAATATATCATATTAATATAATGTCATGTTATACAGGATATTATGTGGATACACTTAATATACAAGATAATGTGTACGTTGAGACATGACATATTATGAAAAATGGACATGTTGATGAAAATACAATAAAACTCAACTATTAAATGCATATTCATTTATTATAGTAAACTTTATGTACAAAAAAGAAGAAAAAATGCTACAGGTATCATAATATGGGTGGAAATCATTGCACAATATATATATATATATATATATATATATATATATTACAAAAGTATACAAAAATAGTTATATACCTAAGATAACTATAGTCATGATAGAATAGATTTAGCTACAGAAATACTAAAGCAAACTCCTAGCCTTAGGAACCAGGAATGCCGGTTTAAACAATGTTTTTCGGCCAGCCAACCTTCACCTGAATTTGCCAATACTCTGGGCCATAGGGAAAGCAATAATTTTCTAGAGAAATTTAACTATCATTATAGATAAAACCATAATCTATTAATGTAAAACGATAATATTATAGCCTGTAATAATTACTAAAACATTTAAAATCAAAGTTAAACTATTAGGTAAAGACTTATCACGTGAATCATATTCCCCGGCTATGGACAATAACAGTATCGCATAAAATTATTAAGTTTTGATAAAGTAGCATTAATACTATATATACACATTTAAAAACTCTATATTTTATTTTAAAATTTATAGAAAATAAAAGTACCACCCAGACATATACAATTAATTTTTAAGAAAATATAATATTGTTAATTTACTTAGCTAGAGGGGCCATCTATCTATAAACTGTACAACTCAATAGATTGATATAGATGTTGGAATTCCAGTAAGGTACTTTAAGAATGTTAAAATTAAAAGCATCTCTTTTATCATAAGTATTGCTATGTAATTTACGGTCCTTAATACACAATGATACATCCAAGTAATTAGTTTTAACTGGATTACTATTAATTTTAATTAGCTTTAAATATCCCGGATAAAAATTAATATTGGGGTTAAAATTATTATTTTTACCAAAAATAATTAGGTCATCTATGTATCTAAATATGTAATAATAATTAGTAATAATATAATTATCTTCGTAGAAGTGTAAATATAAATTAGCCAAAAACTATTGCTAGCAGGGTCACCTTGAGGCAAACCTTTGGTTTGTTTGTACAGAGAACCATTAAAATTAATGTAGTTTTCTTTTAAGACTAAATTTATTAGAGTTCTAAATTTTTGTAAATTAATATTAAGATTATAATTTCTATGATTATCTAAAATTACCCTAATTATATCATTGATATTAATGGAATTAAAAAGATCTTGCAAGTCATAACTATAAACTGAATAAATATTTTTATTTTTTAAAAAATCTATAATTTCCATACTATTTTTAATTATAGCTTTATTACATTGCTTATTGATGAATTCTTGTATAATATTATGCAGCATTTTACCTGTAGCAGTGATATAAGTTTTAAAACCATTTGTTACTGTTCTAAATTTAACAAGATTTTTATGAAATTTAGGTGTTAAAAATATATATGGAAACTTAATCTTATGAATGGAAACACCCAATTTTCTATACATAGCAGTAATTCGATTAGTAATTTCTTTATCTGACAATTCCAATCTATTAAAAGATTCATTGTTTAATAAGTGTTCATTAAAATCATAGTATTATAAAAATACTTACAAACTATAGCATAATTACCAGGCACTTTATCTATGTAAACTATGTTATATATATATATATATATATATATATATATATATATTGCAATTATTTGATTTGCTTATCATATATCATATTCAGCATATCTAATATTAAATTCAATAGAATGAATAAGAGCAGGAATTATATTTTGCAAAATTTACTATATAAGCAAAATGAACAGTAAGCAATATTCCATGGGGAAATTATACACTTATCTACATATTCACACTATAATTAAGCACCTCATGATTTTTAATACTAAATATAATTTAGCAAAAGGCAGATACATACGAAATATTTAATCTTTAAATCTTACTTGTATTGTTTTATCTTCTGACCACATCTGGAAGTTGTTTGATGATTATCAGATGTGGAGTGGGACTCTGTATGATCTGAATTCCCATTTGTTTACTTAAATGTTGTCGGCTTGTTATCTTTGTCTGTAACCAGTAAATAGGCTGGTTTTAGATGGTCAATCGATATATTTACATTTTTATCTTTCATTGACAAGGTGAAAAATTTGTCTGAATTATCAACTGCTTTATATGGTCCTTGGTAAGGTGGCTCAAGGGCTTTTTTCACTTTGTCTATTCTCACAAAAGCATGAGAGCATGATCTGAGGTCTTTATGCACAAATATATTTTGGTACTTGACACTACCTGATGGTACTGGTTTCAGCTCCTCCATAAACTTCTGCAACTGTGAGACAAAGGTTGCTTGGTCAATTTTGATGGTAGGTGGGTCGAAGAATTCTCCTGGTAACTTGATGTTGGTGCCATATACCGTTTGGGTAATTGAATAGTTTGTGTCTGATCGTATGGCAGCACTCAAACCAAGTAGAACCTTTGGTAGGGATTCAGTCCATCTGATGTTGTCATGTGCTTTTATGGCACTTTTCAGGATCCTATGCTGTCTCTCTATTTTCCCATTACATTGGGGATGGTACGAGGTAGTATGTAATACTTTGGCCCCACATATAGCAGCAAGACATCTAAATAGTTGGGACTCAAACTGTGTTTTTTAAACTGTTATAATTTTGGCAGGGACTCCAAACCCACTTATCCAGTTGTTGTAAAAGGCTTGTGCATTTATTTCAGCGGTTATATCAGGTAGAGGAATTACTTCTATCCCTGAAGAATATCGGTCAATGCAAGTCATGCCTTCTGAAGGTGGTAGTCGGCCAATTAAATCTACATGCACAACACTAAATCTTCCCTTTGGGATTTGGTATACTCCAAATTTAGAATTGTTGTGTCTGTTTACTTTGCATTTTTGGCATCTGATACAAGTATCTGCCCATTCTCAAACTTGCTTCTTCATCTCTGGCCAAATGAATTTTTCAGTCATCTGTTTGATGGTGCTTTTTACTCCAAGATGAGAGAAACTATATATTTGTTGATATATCTGCATTCGAAATTCCTCTGGGATATATGGTCGAATCTTTGATGTTGAGATACCACACCATAGTGTTTTTCCTGATGGTAATGTTGAGGGTTTAAACTGTAAAGATGAATTTCCTTGCATTAACTAATGTAATTCCTTATCATGCTCTTGCTTCTCTGCTATAGCATCATAGTGGATGGTTGAGACAGATTCAATTCTTGATAGTGCACCAGCAACTACATTATCTTTACCTTGCACATGTTGAATATTGGTTGAAAATTCTGAAATATATTGTAGTTGTCTCGGGGAAGCCTTGTTATTTTTCTGTCGAAATGCAAATGTTTATGATCTGTGTAGATGGTAAAATCATTGCCTTCTAATAGATATTTGAAGTGTTTTACAGAAAGGTATATTCCCAGCAGTTCTCTGTCATAGGTACGAGGGCATTTCGAAAAGTGAAGATACAATGACTCGCATTCCTTAAAAAAACATTTATTTAGAAAACGACAGTTACATCTTATTAACTGGATTATTTATTAGTTTTCGACATAATCACCCTCGTTATCCAAACATTTGTTCAGTCGATGCACAGGCTTTTGTATCCCACATTCATAGAATGTTGCCGCCTGTTGTCGGAACCACATTTCAACTTCATCTTTGATCTCACCATCGTCGTGGAATGATTTTCCACCAAGATGTGACTTCATGTAACGGAATAAATGGAAGTTTCTGGGTGCAAGGCCCGGGCTGTATGGCGGATGGACCAATGTTTCCCATTTCAATTGCTTCAGTAGTGCTTTGGTTACGAGCGCTGTGTGAGGTCGAGCGTTGTCATGAAGCAAGCGGACTCCATTTGTCAGCATTCCCATGGGTTTGTTTTGAATTGCCCTTCGAAGACATTTCAAAGTCTGGCAATATGCAGCAGCATTAATTGTCATTCCGGGAGGCATAAATTCCAAAAGAAGAATGCCTTGTCTGTCCCAAAAAACAGAAGCCATGAATTTTTCCGCTGAAATCGAAGTTTTGTACTTCTTGGCTTTTTGGTGAATTCGAATGGCACCATTGCATTGATTGTTGCTTGGATTCAGGTATATGGTGATAAACACACGTCTCGTCACCTGTCACAATGTGATCAAGGAACTCATCACTTGCTTCTAAAGTCGAGTGCAAAGCCCATCCTTTTCTTTTTGTGTTCTTCCGTTAACATTTTTGGAACCCAGCGCGCACACAATTTCCTGTACCCTAACTTGACAGTCACAACTTCCTAAAGAGTTGTTATTGACACTTTCGGTATGATCTGATACAATTCTTTCAATTTGAGACGCCTATTCGTACGAGAATTGCTTTCTCCGTTCTCTGAAGAAAGGCATCAGAGATCACAGATAGCCGACCTGTTCTTAGTTCGTCATGAACATCGGTCCTACCTTCAGAGAAATGACGACACCATTTCATTACATTTTCTCGATTCATAATATTCCCATAAACAGAAAAAATTTCTTTGTGAATATCCGCTGGTCGCTGACATTTTGCATGAAGAAAACGTATGACGGAGCGCATTTCGCACATTTGGCGGGATTCTGAACCAGGGCGGCCATTTTAAACACGACCTACTCCAACCAGAATCAACGTTGAAATGCCGAACGACCGCGAGGAGAAAGTTAACGGTTCAAGGTTAACATCTGTGTTGCTAACTTGCTCGCGAAAACTTTTCTTTTCCTCTGGCGTACGGTGTATCTTTACTTTTCGAAATGCCTCGTACTATACCTTCTTTGTGTATGATTTAGTTTTTTTTAGTAAAAGGCTATTGGCTCCCAGCTCTCATTTTCAAACTGTTAGAGTACTGATTCTACAGCAAAATCCGATGCATCAGTGCAAAGTGATAGAGGTAGTCTAGATCTTGGATAAGAAAGAAGAGCAGCTTCAGCAAGGCCAGTTTTGCATTTTTCAAAGCTTCTCCTGGTGTCGTCAGTCCAAGACACTTTTCTGCGGTCTTTCTTTTTCGCTCCTTTCATCAGTTCGTGGAGGGGTGCTTGAGTCTTAGCAGCATCCTTCAGGTACCTCCGGTAGAAGTTTATCATACCCAGAAATGTCCACAGGTCATGAATAGTTGCTAGTAGTTTGTCGTTAATAATGGCTTTAACTTTTTCAGGCAATGGGCGAGAACCTTCTGCAGTGATCAGAAGTCTCAAATATTCTATTCGGTCAGCTCCCATCACTGATTTGGAAATATTTATTCTGACTCCATATTGTAGGAATCTCTCGAATACTATTTTTAAATGCTCATTGTGCTCTTCTTCTGTAGATGAGGCATTAAGTACGTCATCGAGGTAAGGAAAAACAAAGTCAAGTCCACACAGTACTTCTGTGATGAAAAGCTGGAAAGTTGCGGAGGCATTCCTCAGTCCAAAACTCATAGTATTGAACTCGTACAGGCCGAATGGGGTGGTAATGGCAGTTTTTTCTTTATCTTCCTCAGCAATTAGGATCTGATAGTAGGCTTTCACCAGATCTATCTTTGAAAAGATTTTTTTTATCTTTCAGGATGTAGTTAAAGTCCTCAATTCTGGGAATCGAATACCGATCCGGCACTGTCTGTGCATTTAGTCGCCTATAATCACCACATGGTCTTAATGTGCCATTCTTCTTATTTACCAGGTGCAATGTACTTGCCCATTGAGATTTTGAGGGTCTGTGATAATGTCGTTGTCAAGCATAAACTGGAACTCCTGCTTCGCCAACTTCAATTTATCAGGGGCTAGTTGTCTTGCCTTAGAATAAACTGGTTGACCAGTTGTTAGGATATGGTGCTTCACTCCATGCTTGACAATTCTATTTACTAAGTTAGGCTTGGTTAGATCAGGATATGAATTAAGCAGGTTGAAATACTTGAAGGCTCTATTCACAGTGCTGAGATCATAATTTTCTTGAACGGTAGCAACTTCTCCTTTAATTGAAATATTTGTTACCCCGTCAATTTCCTGTTGTGATGATCTATTAACAATTGAAATTTTAGAAGACAGTCAGCACCTATGATTTCTCGGTTAACTTTAGCCACGATGAACGGCCACTGAAATGGACGTCTTAGGCCTAGGTCCAGAGTTAGAATTTTAACACCAAATGTTGGGATCTCTGGGCCATTTTCAGCATACAGTTTATAATAGGAGATTTGGCACTCCCCTTTTGTTCTTGTCCAAGGGAGAATAGAAACGTCTGCTCCACTATCCACAAAAAATCGGCAGCCGGTTCCTCTATCCTTGACAAATAACCAAGATTTGTGGCCTAAAATTTCGGTAACAGGACTCTCCGCAGTGTCTACTGCTCGGACGGGTTTCCCGACTCATCGAAGCTGTAAGGCTGTACGCATTTGCCAGGGAGGCATTTCTTCCCGAATCTGAAATGGTAGTAGCAGAATCTTCCTTGATGATTGTAGCGACGCCTTAATGATCTCCTTTTATGGACCTCTCTTTTTATGGGGATGAGGGCTAGGGCTCGGAACTTTCGTTGCAACTTTAATGAGGCAATTTGGCCTTTCGGTGTAACTATTTTAGCCAGGAGTTGATCCACTCCTACGGAATCCTTCTGCACTGATGCGACATCTATTGTTCTTGGCACCATCTCCACGATTTTGTTGGCCATCGCCGCTATTTTGTCGAGATATTCTTTAATGACAATGGCAATGCCCTTGACAGAATCAGGCATCTCATCTAGCCATAGAGTGCGCAACGCTTTTTTCCGAAACATCGGTACCTGTGAGGGCGCGCATTTTTCTGAGCAGTTGGCTAGGCATCATGTCACCCAACTGAATTCCCGTGAGAAGACATTTGATCTTTTTATTCTCACTCTCGACGAATATCTTCAACAGTCGTTCTAAATATTTCAACAGTCGTTCTATTTCGCCACTAAATATTTATTAGGAGTAGGATCTTCCACAATGTCCCAGATATCGTCTAGCACTTTCGGTTCCAATTGAGCTACGAGGTGACTAAACATCGTCTCTTCCGAAGTAATCCTGCAAATCTTGAGAACTGCGCTTCAACCTGATAAAACCATATCTCAGGTTTGTCGAACCAGAACGGTGGTATTATAATACTCACACCGCTTGCTTCAAACTTTTCAGTTTCTGTCATGTTGAATGATCCAGCAGGGCGAAATGTTTTCAGGGTCACCAGATATTAAGTGCTTCTTTCTAGCACTTCGTTAAATACTTAATTACGGTTGCGAAATTTAAAATAAATTCATCAGACTTTCTTCCTCTACTGGATCTTTATTACACGTGTTTCCTCTAGGCAGTCATTACAAGGAGTGGTGTGGTTCTCCACTAATACCACGTTTTTTAACAAAATATAGTTATGTTCACAGTTAACAAGATATATTTTTAACACAGTAAAAAGTAAAAATACAAAAACTGAAATATAAATTATGAGAATAATTTTAAAAATTAAAAATAATTAAATGCATCCAAATAAGTTTAACATTTATCATTTATTCTGATAGAATAAATTTAGTTTTGCTAAAAACATGCCAAATAACATTCAACTGATTTCTGAAAATAGCTTGACAGGTGCAGCCATCTAGTGGCGAAAAATTGAATTATTTTTATACTAACACATGTTTGTGACCTTAATTTTGTATATGTGTGTGAGTGTATAATAACCATATAAAATTGCGTGCTGACGCATCTTATGGTAACCGCTTAGTTTTTTGATAATAAAAGTCATGGAAAGAAACAAAACATTATTTTAATACTTGTTAAATAATTCTTTTATAACTTTTGAAGTTAACTTATTTACTTAAAGAATACAAAGTGCATATTTGCTTGAAAATTTCCATTATGTGTTTTTTATCTACGAAATTATACATTTTTTCAAAGTCAAAGCTATGGATAAAAATTATGTTCTCACTTTGCATATATTTACAATATCGTTCTACTACTGTTGGCAATAATAGAATTATTAATATAACTTAAAAAGCTACCAATGTAATCATTGTAACATTTTACCAGGACTACTAATTTAAGTATTAAATCTAAATTAGTGAATAATCTCTAAGTTTATTAGGTTTTTTTTGGAAATTTAAAGTAAAAAAATTGGGTTGGAAACAAATTTGTTTAATATTTAAACACAATTTTCTTACGAAATGCTGATATTCGATTGCATATATTTATTTTAATCTCCTAAATATTTATTTTATAAACGTATTACTATCTTGAAAATTGTCATTTAAAGTGTAGTTATAAAAATATTTGCAAATAATTGCAAAATAGATTGAGATTTTATATATCGCCATATTCTATTATAAAATCACTTTGCAATTCTAAAACTTTTTGTTTCATGTTTTATAAGAAATGTCCTTCTTGATTTTATAGTTGAGTTTCAATGCCTTTGAGAAAATTTAATTTAAATTCAAGTTAAACATCTTTTAACAACAATTTTTGTAATAATATTTTCATAACTTTTTCAATAGCCAAATTATTATTAGAAATAATTGATCTTGAACCAGTAACTTTATTCATAGTTTCCCTTAGTTTTGCCTTTTACAAATTTAAATCACCTGTAATTACATTTTTTCAACGTTCCTTTATAAATATAAAATAATTATGACATTCGCACAAAGATTTTTTTTTGTAAATCAGTTAAATTGTACTTATAAAAATAATAATATCCTTTTAAACTTATTTTAATGTCTTTTTAATATTAAAATTGCTAAGTGGGAACTCTTGAATATATTTATTAAAGATTTTAGTAACTTTAATCTTGTAAAATTTATTCCTGAAAAGAATAATACTGTATTCAGTAGAATATTTAACATTTCTGCTAATTTTATGATGAATTTATGAATTAGAAAATTTTTGAAAGCTCTAACGATATGTAAAACTTAGTATTCTTTAAAATTATTATTTCTTGGAATATTTTTAGTTAACCTTTTGTTCATGCCGAACATAAAATGTTAATTTTTAAAGACAATTTTATATATATAACTTGTTTGAAATTAAAAGTCTTGTCAAAATTCTGTAATTTTAGAAGTTAATTATTTGTGTATGTGAGTGTGTGCGTGCATGTGTGCGTGAGTGTGTGCGTGCGTGTGTGTGTGAGTGCGTGCGTTCATGTGTGTGTGAGTGTGTGCGTGCATGTGTGTGTGTGAGAGAGAAAGAGAAAATACTTTCTTTTGATTCTTTTTTAAATGTTTAGTTTCAAAATTATTAACATTATGATAGATAATTTTCTTAATAATTTTTTTTTATGTAACATGTTTTTATAACCATTTTCATGCATTGTCAACCACTTTTGAGCTATAGTCCAAATTAAAAGTCTCTAGCTCATTGGGAAGTTATAGTTTAAAATCTATTACAAAATTCCAGCCGGACAGACATACAAGAAAGCAAGTTAATAAAAACATGGTAAAACCTGGGAGCCCCTCTTTGATCCCATAGCCACAAAATTGAATACGTAGACGCAATTTAACCCGTGATATCGGTGGGTGGTCTTTGTTCGTGTAAATTCGTGTAAGTTCCGGAGTTCCTGTCGAAATCGGGGCCCGCCTCTCCAAGGGGGCACGGTTCGAGACTAAAACTCTTTTTTTTACACATTTTCATGCATTGTCATCCACTTCTGAGTTATGGTCGAAATTTCAAGTCTCTAGATCATCGGGAAGTTAATTTAATATCAATTATAAAATTCCACCCACACAAACAAGAAAGCGAGTTACTAAAAACATGGTAAAATATACATTATAGCTTTGCTTTTAATGCATTGTAAGACATTTTTGTACTTCTAATGTTCTTTTCTTTTTCTTGTTTTTTTTTTTTTTTTTTTTTTTTTTTTGCTGTACAAAAAAATGATAAACATGTTTACTCCTTTTAATTTGTTCCCTGTCTTTCTTTTGTTTTGGGGCGTCACTATTGCACTAGGAAAGCGTTTCCAACCATGCATTCCTATGTATGTTTCCATCGTCTAGGTTTACTTTATACGTCCTGAAAATTTGTAGCCGCAGTAATGATACACCCTGTATATTTTACAGTTTATGCAGTAAAATGCAAAGTTTAAAATATCTAAGATTTTTTTGCTATAAATTTTTGAATAGTATTGGATATGAAAATAAAAATAATTTAGCTCTTACATTTTTTACTACTCACAACAAAATGTTTGTACTATATACCTTAGAACTTAAACTCTTATATCAAATTAAATCTGAATAATTTCTTTGTTCTTCCTACCTCAAATTAAAATTTTTTCTTAAACTAAAAAACTGGAAAAAAATAAAGTTCCTCAAAATAAAATCCATTGATCACATTAACAGAATTGAACTTCTCAGAGTGGACACATACTAAATTTTATAATCCTGTAGAAAAGTGTGAAAAGTAGAAACAGAGAAATCTTTTTAAAATAAGAGTTTTAATTTTTGTAACAATGAAGTACATTTTGTATGCTTTCATTATTCACTCACTGTCAGTCTAAAAAGCAAAAATCATAATGAAACGCGCTAATTTAAAACTCGGACGTTTCAAAATATCTGAGCTATCAGCTATAATATTATTAAATGTCATTCCTGCCCCATTTACACCAATATCAACTGCTGTTTTGGAAGATCCTAATATTTTTGGTCAGTACTTCTAAACTGTAAATCCAGAGCGGATATTACGTGTGGATCGCGATCGACCGGTGGACCACCAAGACGTTTTGGGGTGATAGACTAAAAATTTTACCGGTTAGTAATTATAAACGGAAAATTTGAGATTGGCTGATAATACGAAGACTAAGCCTTCTACTGACTATAATAACGAAAACTAACTATAGATAAAAATGCTTAATTTTGTTAATGTATTTTAAATTTTTTCATATATTAAGTGTAATGAGAATGAGGGAATATTAACGTCAAGCTGTTCAGCCACACGAGGGCTTTTGGCGACGCGGACCTCGTAATTTTGAACTATGGTCAAGAGACGAGGACGGCACCTGAGCTGGAACTCTCCTAACTACCACACCACACCAATGGGAGGATGCTTAAGCTCTCGACAGATTTAACGTGCATCTCTTCCCTACACGGCGGGTCTTTAGTGGTGCTGGGTTCGAACTCATGACATGCCAGCTACGATCCGATACCTTGATCACTAGGCTACCGCGGCCACCTTACTACTTCGAAATTAAACATATATTTAATAGGATATACAACCAAACAAATTTGGGGGTAATCTACAATGACTAAAATGCATTTGTAGTTTTTTTAGATGTTGCCAAGGGGGATTAAGGTTATCAACTTTGTGGTTATTGAGAGAGATGTTATATTCAATAAGGTGTAGAGATGGATTTTTTCTTTCTATACAAAACTTGATATTTACGAAAATTTATTTCTATTCCAAAAAGACTGGAATCTTTAAAAACTGTTTTAAGTCAAGCTCGATTATCTCAGATTGATCATTTAGCATAAAGTAACAATATCATCTTTGTTGGAAAAGAAGAGTTCCATGAGCATATAAATCACGAAAGTATTAATTATATCGAATCGAACAACATCGAATGATATAAAGTGCTTAGCTCTTTATCTTCGTCTCATTATTTTGCCTTGTTTACTGGTCTTTTCCCGAGTGACCGTTCACCGCCTTTTCGAAAATAAGAACCCCTGTCTTTTGGATGCTATGTTAATGTGAATCATACCATTTATTAATAAAGAGGATGCGACAACGCACAAATCCGATCTAATACGTCTATCTATTATCTGAGATTTTTTTAATCACTTAGAGCCCCCCCACACACACACACTCGTTTGGTATGCGAGTTGAAATGTTATACCTCATGCTTAAAAATTTTAGTACACTTTCAGAGGAGGCTGTCTGTGGTGTTGTGTACTAATTTTTCTGTGATCTTAACTATATATTTTAAATATAAACTTTTAATTTCTCTGTGAATTAGAGCCTGGGTTTTAAATATTCAATTTTAATTGCAAAACCTTTAAACTGAAATTATTGTTTAACTGCAATTTCTGTTTTAAATTGGGCTTTTATACATAGTGTTTATAGTTACATTTACCCTATCCATTGCATGTTTCAACTAAAATGGATGAGAGGTGGCAACAAATCTGTTATTATATGAACTATAATAATTAGAAAATGAAAAAAAATTAGTTTAAAATATGTACAAGGTATTGCTTTGCATGAAACAATGGTAAGTTTAACAAAAAAAAAATGACCCACACAGAAAGCTTAAGCAATTTATTTATTTTACTAAGTTGTAATCTCCATGCCATCGAACCATATTAAAAAGAGGTAAGAAATTAATAACATGCACTGAATGAAAAGAAAACAAGCCACTGTTAGGGAAACTGGTACATAATTCCAAATATCACAAATGTAGCGTTTCGTGTTCAGGACACAAGTGAAAGTTATTCAATGTGACCGCCGTTATTCACGAATCACATCAAAAAAGTATTATCCTAGTTTTCAAAAAAACAACTTTAGTAGCAGCGCGTGTTAAAAAAAAATGACGCCTTCTTCGTGGCTACCGGAATCCTCAAAATGAATTATTTAGTCGTCTGCAAATATTTTATATCAAGACCTGTTTTCCATAAAGCTTCCTCATTTTTACACGTTTGTTAAAAGACCAGTTTTTTTTCCTCTTTAAAATTTCTAGAAAAGATGAACATTCCATACTTTTCTGATTTTACGTATTGAATGACTATGGAGAGTTCTTCCTATTTCTCATACGCATCTGGTGAGTCATTTCTTTTATCAAAGTTGCCGTGTTTGTTATGCGTCAAACTACCTAATGGACAATTTTTAACACACATTTTCTTTTTACATGTAAAATCCTTCAGCACATCTCACATATAATTCATTTATAAAATTTAATGTTAATCCACTAACTTGTTCTAATTGTAGGATGATGCTTTTGGGGAAGTTTAATTATACACACCTTGTATGAAGGTGGTTAGAGTAAGAGTTTTATACATTTCTATCGATAAAAATAATAAAAAACTAAGGAAGACAAATAATGCATTCGATAGAGAGAGAGAGAAAGAGGTTATCTAAAAAACTCTCTTCCGTAATCATCGTTATCCTTATCTACGATACTAGATCTTCTATATAACTTTTTTCGGTATTATTTAGGTCTCCACAGTTTCTCTTGAAGCAATTTGATAGTTCTCGGACTCTTTGTGCTTTGTTTTTCTTTCAAGCCTCTTTGCGAATTTATGTTTTCTTTTCCTTCCTGTCAAAATATCCAAAATTTTCCAATCATATTTTCTTTTCTGGAACAAAAAAAAAATGAACTTAAAAGAATATGGTTAACACCATCACAATGAAAATTAATCAAATCATAAATTCACAAATATTTATTTAGTAATCTTTTCTTTGACAAATGCAACCTATTTCATCAATAAGCAGATAAGTCTCACTGTGTAGATGCCACACTTTTTTATTTGCGTTCTTTTTATATCACAATGGTCGTATTTTTTAAAAATTTATAACACTTATTATGGTGCTTATTAATTAGCTGTACGGATTTATTTGAAAAACTCCTCATGCTCAACATTGCATAACATGAGGCTTACAGATGTAAGTGGTAACACAATTATATAATTTTAAAACTAGACAAAATTAACATCTCAAAAAACAAATTCTTTTTCAAAACTTTGAAGCAAATTTAAATTTTCCGTAATTTTTGCACAAAAAATGTACAATTTTCAATAAATCCTAACACATAATATAGAAAAACTACATTCTTCAATAGAAAAATTAGTTTTTTACAATACATATTAAATACACGGATTTTGAAGAAAGTGTATCTGAATCACAGTTACACATGTCATTTGCTTACAATTTTAAAATTCAATTTTCTAGCGTTCTTTTTATTGAATTCTCATAAATAATACATCTATAGATGCAGCAAAGTGCTCTATTTGTTAAATGTAAAATAAAAAAAATTCAAAATTTGAAGCACCTTTACGTCCCAGTTATCTTAAGTCTTTCAGTACAATTAACCAACAAAGACAAAACAGGTGACCAGGAAATACCTAAGTGTTTCAACTCCTTTTTAAAATTTTCTCTTTTACAAAAATATAGGTTACAATACAAAAATACATGTTCCGCAGTTTCAGCAACTTACCTCAAGAGAATAAATATCTCTACCAATTAAATTAAACCTAGACAAATAGCTCTTAAAATTTCCATGTCCTGTTAGAATCTGGGATAACTTAAAATCAGTAACAAATTTCTTACATTTTAGCCGTTGATAAATGGTCAGAAAGAACTTTTTAGTCCACAAGGCTTAAGGCGAGATAAGAATTCGGTGTTCCAGGAGGAAACAGTTTTTTCCCAAGCTAAATGCTTCCAGTGGGACAATGACACAGACATCGAAAGGCTTATATTTTAGCAAAATGCCTCTTTGGCAAATGGTCCGCTCTATCATTGCCGAGATTTCCGCTATGGCCCCGGACATAAGAAAAGGGGAAGTCACAGTTTCCAAGGTAATACAGAATAGACTGAACCTCTGCAACAAGTTTTTCTGTAGAATTTACACTGAGCAAAGAATGGAGTGAAGAAAGTGAGTCGGTGCAGATAAAAAAATTGAGAGTTCTGCCCTGAAGGAGAGAATCCTAAATCACTTTTACGGTAAGATTAATGCAGAGTAGTTCGGCTGGAAAACCAGAGCATTCATCTCTTAATCAATGTAGGAAAATAATTTTTTCAACTCCTTCCTTGTAAATAACGCAGGCAAGACCAACCTTTCCATTCAATTTACTCCCATCTGTGAAACAAATAGTATTATAATGTGTTAAATTATTAAAAATGTAAAATATACTAACCATTTTTTGTTTTCTTTCTTAAAAGTGAATAAACAGCCCAGACAATTATGAAATATTGCTATTTTTTTTTTAAATAAATGTATTCTTTTATTTTTTGTACAAACACACACACAATGAATACTCTAAATGTGCATGTATTAATTTTTTTTCTAGTTCATTATATCCTAATTTTCCCACTTAGAAGAATAATTTTACCAAATTGATATGTTGAATAATTATAAAAAGTCGACAAATTATAACATAATTTCAACCTTTTTCAAAATTCAAATGCAAATCGCAAATAAAAGAATTTTTTTTTACTTATTTAGCTAGACAAAGGGTAACTTTTCTAGGGTATAGTGGTTGAAAAGGTGGTAAGAAAGGCCCACTCTATTGCTCATACAAAAATAGATATAGCAGCAACCACCTTACTGATGTCAGCTATGGAAGCGCGAGCGACATCTCTTAATTCTATTTTATCAGCGAGTGTTGCGATAGGCAAATTGTATTGAATTCAACCTTAAAATAATTATTAATTATTTTTTCGGTTAAAAAAAACCAATAAATAATAACTACAGTACAAGGTTTGAATGTGTAAACATAAAAGCTACCGAAACACCTTTATTTAAATGTGCTGATAATTACCGAAAATATGGCATAATCTATACAAATAAATAAAATTGAAGTTTCTGTTCGTAATTTCAAATTAGCAGCTTTTTACTAAATGCATTTAAAGGTATATACGGTACTTATATCAAAAAATCAATTTTTAAAATTTTTGTCTGTCTGTTTGTTTCGGCTAATCTCTAAAACGGCTGGTGTGATTTTAAAAATTCTTTCACCAATTGAAAGCTATATTATCAGCGAGTAACATAAGATATATTTTATCTCCATATTCCTACGGGAACGGGAATTATGCGGGTAAAACGTTGACGTTGCTTATTTCCCGTCAAGTTGGCGCAAAATTATACATTTGGTCAATAATGGAAATTTTAATAAAATTTTCTCACATTTGTAACAAATAACTGAAACATAGTGTAATTTAGCATCTTTTCAAAAAGCAATTTTTAAATGGTTTTTTATTAAACGTCTAACGTTTATTAGATTACGTTTGCTAAATGTCAAACTCAAACGTTGAGAAATATCGCCAAGTTGGCTAAGAAGTTCTCTATTCCGACAATCCCAGATATTTTAATGCAAATTTTCTTTCACTTTTTAAAGAGGGAAACGAAATAAAGCTTTAGCGAATTGCGCGCGCGTGATATTGAAAATTCTATGGTAATATTGACAGTTTCATAAAAAGTTTTGATAAATTTAGTAGTTTTGATTAGTTTTGAAAATATTTATTACTTTGAATTTTTTTAAACTTAATTATACAATATTCATATTTTGCACAAAATTTTTCACTTATGCTGAACCTAGATATTTTACATGGAGGTATTACTTTTTGAAGATATACTAAAGATGCATCCATACAATGTCAATCGCCGAGTAAAATTAGGGAGCTTTAAGCAATACTTATTTCATCTTCGGTTTTTCTAATCCTCAAACCTTTTGGAATAAGTAGAAAGACTACATGGCGAAAGATATTTTGCGACGAAAAACAACCAAATATGCCTTTCAATGAGAACATCTACAACGAAACGCAATGAAGTTTTTCAGAATGGTTAGGAAGAAGCTGCATGATTTTGGAATGATTGACGTGTCGATGGAAATGGCTTCGATAATGAAATTACTTGAGAATCAAACTACGATTTTATAGCATTGCAACATCAAGTAACAGAATTTATCCCTCATTTAACTGCAGAACAAGGTCACGTTTTCCAACAAGCGTTACGCAAAATAGAATCCGGCAGTGGTGCTCTCTTTCTTCTCGAAGCCCCTGGAGAAACAAGAAAAACGTTGTTGCTAAACTTATTATTAATGACCATCAGAAAAATCTAGAACATAACAGTTGCTATGGCTTCTTCTGGTATAGCCGCGATTTTACTGACCAACGGTCGTACTGTACATTGAGTTTTAAAATTATCGCTTAATCTTGCATTTGAAGATTCACTCATCTGAAATTTCAGAAAAAATAGCTCACAAGGCTGGATGCTTCCACAATATAAGCTTTTAGTGTGGGATGAAAGTACAATGTCTCACAAGAAAGCTATAGAAACGTTGAATCGGACTCTTCAGGATTTACAAGATAGTACAGATATTATAGGAGGAATGGTAGCTTTATTATATATTGGCTGGTGAATTCAAGCTTATGGGGAAAAGTTGAAAAATTCAGTCTGAAAACGAATAGGAGAGTGTATCTTCATAATGACGTAGATTCGGAACATTATGCAGAGGCACAATTGAAAATCCGTTATGGATGTTTGGACACAAATGCTGGAGGTTATATTTTACTTTCAGAGAATTTTGTAATGTAGAAAAAAATGATGTAAATCTTTTTGCTCAAATTTACTTCGGCTTGCAACAAAATTTAAATTGGGATCAGTGGTTGCGCGCAAGATCAATATTGGCACCTAACAATGACATTGTCCATAAAATCAACATTGAAAATTTAATCGACGTGCGGGGGAGGGGGGAATTGAAGAAATATTTATCAATGAATACAATCATGGATAAAGAACAAAGTACTTCATATTCCACGGAGTTCTTAAATTCAATTGAACTTTCGAGGGTGTACCCTCAAATAAACTTCAATTAAAACTAAATGTACCAGTTATGCAAAATCCCTCGATGCTCCTCAACTATGTAAAAGAACGAAGCTTTGGATCACAAAACTGATGCAGAAAATACTTGGTGCCAATATTTGAACATAAGTCATGAAAAGGGATAGTGTTATCATACCTCAAATTCCAAGTATCCTCACTGACCTACCGTTTCAATTCAAACAAGTTCAATTTCCAGTTTTACTGTTGCTATCAACAAAGCTAACATTTCAGGTAGCAGGGATGCATTTGGGAAAGCAATGTTTTCCCCATGGCAGCCTGATCGGTGTGTCCAATGCCCAAATCTTCACATATTTGCAACAGACGGAAGAACATATAATATGGTATACAGTAGCATCTTAGAATAATATTCTGTTTTGAGTTCCTTTAAAGAGGAATTATATATTAAACATAGATACTTTCAATTTTTAAAAATATTAATAGATTAAGTTATTGAATATTTGTTGTTAATTATTATAATAAATTACGTATTCGGTTTTTTTAAACTAAGCTCAATTTTAGAATTTTATTGGTTCCAGTCAAGCAATAATAAAAATTACCATATTATATTATTTACTTTCTAATGATAATGACACAACTTTGACACTTATTTAAAGACATCAACGCGAGTGGAGCCGCGGGTAATAGCTAGTTTATTAATAAATAAATAATAATCTAATGTTATCTAATATATTTAATAATCAATTATTAATTGTTAACAGTCACATAAAACCAAAATTTCGGCAGATGCTGGGACGTTGAAATTCAACTCTTTTTCTCCTTTCAAAATTCTTCTTCTGTTTTAATTTTTTTTATTTATTTATTTTAAGTTATATGAAACTATGTACAATCTAGATGTATCTGCACAAAGTTTTACACCGTAGTAAATTATGTTGCTTGATCATCTAAGTGCAACAAATTATCCAACAATATGGGTAACGAAAAGAATTGAATTAACTTCAATGGAGACATTGCAAATATGAACGTAGATAAAGAGTTACATTTTATTCAAATTCGCCAGAAAGGTTAATATATAGTATGCATAAAACTCCTTTATATATAGAAGTGCTAATATATTCCGCCAGACCTTGTGATATCTTTACCAAAAGACATATGAGCAACTTTGCCATAATACAATTGTAAGAAAATACTAAATAAATATATACACAAATACTTATTATAAAAATAAACCAAAAATGAATTACAAATTCAACTTACATATGAAGAAAATAAAAACATAAAACTGAATACAAATCATATGATGCTTATGAAGTATAACATAAAATTAATGTGTGGTATGGATTTTTACTTTTAGTACTATAAAATGCCTTCGTATAAGAAATGGCTGTTAGCATCTTAAGTATTTCATGATTATATTCTATTAAATGATCAGAATGTGAAAATGAAATCATGCTCTTACAACATAGTTCACTCAAATATTTTGGGTTTTTTTTTAATCCATTGGGCATTCTTGAATTAGCATTGGCTACATAAATATAAAAATAAATGCTTCGCTCTTCTTTCATAAATGCCTATTTTAACATTGCTAATTAAATGCATAAAATATGATAGGTGAAACCATAGTTATTATAGATTATTAAGCATAATGGCATGACTCTGCTTAGTATTACTAAATTCGTCTTACATCAATAGAATCTCTGGAATTCATTATATTCTGCATCACGAAATGGATTTTCACGGAAATATCAATTTAGCATGATTGACACTTAATACTTGTACAGAATTATGAAAGCTATATGTTGATAACATAAGCACGGGTATCCTTTTTTCTAGCTCTAACATATTTTTTATATAAAAAAGTAAATTTAACGATAAATTTAAATGTAGATATTTCCTTTTTGTGTTTTAAGTCTTTCTCGATTCAACTAATTGATTTGAGTCAAACTCTTATTAGAGTATATTTATAATGGATCACTTAATTTTAAAAATTAATCAAATGATGAAAGGGGCACTTGAGTTGGAACCTTACATTTCTAATTTGTACAATATGCCAGATAGGTCAATTGAGCTTAGCACTATTAAGAAAATTCCTTCCCGTGAAAAACTAGATCTATTTATATTTCAAGATGTTATCTTACAATATTAATCATTGTACATGGTTTCAATACTTGCTTCTTTGAGACATGCAGACGAAATAAAGAGTGCTTTAGAGAAGTAGTGCTTCTAGATCGGTCAAACGAGGGTACGTCATGGGGGAATGGAGTTGCACGCTTAGCATCCTTATTTAAACCTACAGCGCATAAAATATATCCAAAAAATTCATAAAAGAGACTAATAAATCTAGATCCAACGCAAATTCTTATACCTAAAGCTAAAAATTAATTTTTGAATGAAATGCATCCATCAAATTCAATAAAAAATAGTAGTTCAGTAAAAAAAAATCTGAAATATACGAAGATTGTAAATTAAATAGTGGCAGCTTAATCTAGAAACTCGCAGAAGAACGGCACAGACAAATAGGATATGGGAGAGGTGAGATGGCGCTGTTGTCGATGTGTAGAGTGCAAATAACAGTCGATGTAGTTAGAAGGGCTGTTGCTGTTTAGCGTTAAAGTGAAGGGTCTTTTCTTCAACGCCAAACAGCAACAACCCTTCTGTCTAAAGGATGTTTACGAAAAGGTGATCTGTGTGTGTGCGGTCTTGGCTTAAAATTGAGGTTGCGTGTGGCAAAAATATAACAGAATGTTCTCGAGGGTTACTGGAAGCCTACATCAAAAATGGTTTACTGTATGGGAGGGTTGCAAAAGGAAAAACTTTTCTCAAGATCAGGTTGACATACTGAGTGGTCTCCTTTCCATATGTCATCTATGGACTGTCTATGAATTAACTATAGAGGTTGGTCTCAGTCATCAAACAGTGTGACATATAACGAAGATATATCTGAACACGGGAAAATTTCTGCCCACTAGATTCCACATCAACTCATCGAAGTACAGAAACGGCACCGGTATGCACTGGCTTGCATCCACTTGAAGTTACCTCAGTGAAGGAAACGCATTTCTGCAACACTCTCCCTACTCACTAGACATGATTCCTTGTTTCTTCGATCCGTTTCTGAAGTTGAAGGAAACTCTCCCAGGCAGCCGATTTCGTACACTTCAAGTAGGGCTCTTCGTTGCTGGCATCAGCATTCAACACCTCGCCATTGTTCTCCAACAGTTTTCCGACATTTGACAAAATGTTACAAGCTTTGCTGGTGATTACTTAGAAGGAATGTAATACGTGAGTAAGTGAGTGAATATTAATGTCACTCTATTCCTCATGGGTTTTTGACGGAATGAACAAGGCAACAAAGCTCACCCGAAAGATGTTTAGAGCTACAAAACGATCACTCGGGAAACAACCGTTCCCGAGTTCACCAACCGTGTTCAATCTTTATTGAACAAAATCATAGTTTACATTTTATACAGTAGCAAACATTAAATTTACATATTACAAATTAAAGGTAAATGAAACGGAATACATATTTAATTGATTGGTACAAAAATACAAAACTGAAAATAATAATAAAGAGCATATAGAGTAAGAGAAGGAAAAAGAATATACATTATTCCAGCATTCTTGCAAATACACCAAAAGTAATAAAAATATAAAACACAAATGCACCGTATAAAAAAAGGCTGGGGAAAAGGGGAGATGGAAAAAAACTCCGCTGGGGCCGCATAAGAGTACCGATCCAATCCCACCTAAGAAACTTGATCCTGGTTTGTAAAGGCAATTTGGAGTACTGTACAATACGGTACTGTTTTTATTCTCAGGACTAGGAAAAAGGGTTTTAACTCAAATCTTTTTCCAAGGAACTCTGTAACTTCTTACGCATCAAATATAAACCCAGATAACCTACAATTTAACGGAATAATGGGGATATTTAACAGAACATTTCTGAATAACTTTCCATTTTACGTCTTTAAATACATTTTAATTAGAATTTTGCGTATTGTTTTGTTTCGTTTGGATAACCGAAGTTCTATACATAAGATAAGTGATTGATCATTTTACAATATGCTAGTGAAGCACAGTCTAAATTTACCATGGGATCTTCTCTTTGAGAGACCGAATGCGAAGCACCTTGCTTTCCAGAAGGTCCAAGCGTATCTAAAGAGCACACTTGTTTTCTTCACTTGTATTCTAAAGCGTTTCATACAAGAGAAGATGATCAGTAACTAGATGAAGACCCGTTATGATACAAATGCCACAAAGCATCTTTTCAAAGACGTTCATATTTATTTTTATAATCCGACAAGACTTCATGAAATTCATCCAAAATTGCATCATCATTGGGATGATCCGTATACCATCAAGATTTTCAATTGATATTGTTGGGATTTGAAAGTCACCGGTATCTAAGCTAAGAGTAATACATATTGAATAGTTGGATACAACGAAATGACTGGAAACAATTTTGATTGACAAGGACATTCCACGGGGCATGTAATTTGTGCGTTAGCATAGCTAGTCGAGTAGGCCTATATCAAAATACCTTGGAGGCTCTTTCTAGAGGCCCTTTAACCTATTACGATTTTTTGCTTACGCATGCTGCGGCCCTGTAGTAAGGGAGCTCCGTATAATTGATATGGCTCTACAGCAGTAGTTACGCCCCTGAACTGCAGGTTATCCAGAGGGGAACAGTGTTACTAAAATTTCAGACTCAGCTTCTCAGCCGAAACAGTATCACTGCCAGAAAGACTATTTACGGGTCAAGGAAGGCTATTCTTTCAGTTATAATTGAATAGGTTGACCATGTCGACTATCTCGAAGATAAATTTAGCACCACATGTCACCCTGTCTCCAAATTTGATGGCATATTAAATGTGTGTGAAAATATCTAAAATGTGGTCTAAAATGACTACTTACCGAGACATTTTCAGAAGCCGCTAAAATTGTCAATCCATTCAATAAAAGAACGAGAGTGCAAAGAGAGAAAAGTCTTTAATTGTGCATTTTCACTGAACTTATGCGATATTTTGACTACAGAGATTTATATTACTAAATGAAATCTGAATTCGTGCTATTGCAGATTTTACGCGTCTTTCGTTTCCACTTTATTAAATCTGTTACAATTACTCTAGATTGTAAAAAATTAATTTCCATTTACTCTTAAAGAAACCTGCCCGTTAATTACTTGGAACTTTCCTATATTTGAAAGGCAATCTAAAACGTAACGCACACATATTATATATATACAGGGCCGATCTTCTCCACAAAAGTGCCTTGGTGCAAAAAGACGTTTGTGACCCTAATTTTTTTGTAAATAAAATTATTATATTACTAATGAATATTTTTTCATGCATGATTTTGTTTCTGTTAATACATTAATTATTTCAGAAAAATTATAGTTTGTTGTAATTTGTTTTCGGTGTTTTATTTAGCAAGTGCATTTAAGCGTTATGCTTGACCGAAGATAATATTTCATTAATTTTAATTTGCTGAAGAAGGGTTCAGCACTTGGTATAGTAACTGTCATTATAAAAAAAGTGTTTACACAGTTAATGCATTTAGAAATTGCTCATTATAATTATTATTTAGAGTGCATTGCAATGTCTTGTGCGTTATTTACATTCTGAGGTTTTTATAACAGTGATTCATTTGAAATCAGAAAAAATACTTGGTATATTTTTAAATCTATATTCTATTTGTGGAATAACAGTATCAGTGAGTGAGTGTAGAATTTTGTGCCGCAAGAGCCAGTTTTGACTAAACACAACATTATGAGTTATAGTTTCAAAAAATAACATCTAAATTCTTATACACCTGATTTTGTATAATTTTATCTTCAGCTACTATCGGAATATAATCTTTTTCTTTTCCGAATTCATTTTACAGGAAAACGTTCTAAAATATTCAAATGACGTACTTGCACTTTTGCTCTGTCTGAAAACACGTTATATTTTGTTAAGTTTTGGATTTCAGTTTTTGTTTTATTGATTAAACTAAAAGAATAACTGCGTTTTTACTTCAATAGTCTATACAAATAAATAAAATTGAAGTGTCTGTTTGTAATTTCAAATTAGCAGCTTTTTACTAAATGCATTTAAAGGTATATACGGGACTAATATCAAAAAATCAATTTTTAAAATTTTTGTCTGTCTGTGTGTTTGTTCCGGCTAATCTCGGGAACTTCTGGTCCGATTTTAAAAATTCTTTCACAAATGGAAAGCTACATCATCAGCGAGTAACATAAGATATATTTTCCCACGTATTCCTACAGGAACGGGAATTATGCGGGTAAAATATTGACACACGTTGCTTACTCCCCGCCAAGTTAACGCAAAACAAAATGGGATTTTAATAAAAAATTTCTCACATTTATAACAAATAACTGAAACATAGTGTAGTTTAGCAAAAAGCAATTTTTTAAATGGTTTTTTATTAAACGTCTAACTTTATTACGTTAAGCCGATTGATGGCCTACCCGGAGTTTACTTTCATACTAAACTTATGTCCGTCACGAACAAGAACTCACATATATATGCTCCCGATTACCTAAGACAGTTGGCTCTGGAAGTCATAGAGAGTCGGCATTCCGAGTGATTCCATTTTGATTTATACAGACGATTTGAACAACGCTGGAAGTGGTGTCTTTATAAAAAGTCTTTCAGTCCAGCTTTCTAGACGCAACCCGGAAAACTGCTCGGTATTCAGAAGCGAACTAATTGCCATAAATAAAGGATTAAAGGTCATCCTTGACGGCACTAATTACATTTGGGTCCTTACTGACAGTCGGAGATCAATTCATTATCTATAGGACAGGAGCAATATATGCGACTTCGTGGGCATACAAATTATAACACATCTTAGAAATCTAGCCAAGGGAAGGGAAGTCCACTTTCAGTGGATTCCCTTCCTTGTTAGCATCCAAGAGAACGATGCTGCAGACATCTTGGCTAAAAGAGGTTGTTCTGAGCCTCTCAACCGGGACTACAAATTAACATACATAGAAATTTTCTCTATAAAGAAAAAAGCAGTCAGACAAGACTGTCTCGCCCCTCCCGCCCATCCTTGGTTCAGCAGGAAGACCCCGGGTGAAGCGTTAGAATTTGGAGGTGACAGAAATGATCAAACGGCCATCTCAAGACTCATTAGTGGACATTTAAAAAACGACATTTGAATCGGGACGTAAAGTCTTTTCTTTATGCAAAAAATGCAATCCGAAGCCGGCATCCCCCGATCACATCCTGGATTGCTTGGGGTTCGCTCTGGCGGATGTTTATGAAAGTCCTCTACTGGTGCTTGACTTGGCTAGAGTTCACGGCATCATGGATCTGATCTAGCTGCCGCTAGATCTCTGAAGGATTAGAAACAACAACAACCTTATGTTTGTTAAATGTCAAACTCAAACTTTGAGAAATATCGCCAAGTTGGCTAAGAGGTTCTCTATTCCGACAATCCCAGATATTTTAATGTAAATTTTCTCCCACTTTTTAAAGAGGGAAACGAAATAAAGTTTTAGCAAATTGCGCGCGCGTGATATTGAAAATTCTATGGTAATTAATTGACTTCTTCTTCTTTAGCACGACAGCCCGGGATGGGCCAAGGCTTTCCTCAGAACATCCCTCCATCTTGTCCTCCGGGAGGCGACAGTTCTCCAATTGGTCACTTTCAGCACTTTAAAATCTTCCACACAATCAGTCCATCTCAGCTTGGGTCTGTTCGAGATGGGTTTATAATTAAAGATTCTTGATGTCATAGATGAGGGATCCATTCGACAGACATGTCCCGCGAATTAATTAATTGACAGTTTCATAAAAAGTTTTGATTACTTTAGTAGTTTTGATTAGTTTTAAAAGTATTTATTACTTTGAATTTTTTTTTAAACCTAATTATACAATATTCATATTTTGCACAAAATTTTTCACTTATACTGAACCAGATATTTTACATGGAGGTACTACTTTGAAGATATACTATGGAGGCATCCACACAATGTTACTCGCCGAAATAGGGGAAAATTAGGGAGCTTTACGCACTACTTATTTCATCTTCGGTCTTTCTAATCCTCGAAACTTTTGGAATAAATATAAAGACTACATGGCGGAAGATATTTTGCGACGAAAAACAACCAAATATGCCTTTCCATGAACACATCTACAACGAAACGCTATAAAGGTTTTCAGAATGGTTAGGAAGAAGCTACATGATTTTGGAATGATTAGCCCTAGACGTGTTGACGGAAATGGCTTCGATAATGAAATTATTTGAGAATTAAACTACGATTTTAAAGCATTCTAACATCAAGTAGCAGAATTTATCCTAAATGTACCAGTTATGCAAAATCTCGATGCTCCTCGGCTATGTAAAGGAACGAGGCCTTGGATCACAAAACTGATGTAGAATATACATATGCCAATATTTGAACATATTTCATTAAAAGGGATAGTGTTATCATACCTCGAATTCCAAGTGTCCCCACTGACCTACCGTTTGAACTCAAACAAGTTCAATTTTTAGTTTTACTGTTGCTATTAACAAAGCTAATATTTCAGGCAGCAGGGGTGCATTTAAAAAAGCAATGTTTTCACCATGGCCTGATCGGTGTGTCCAATGTCCTAATCTTTACACATTTGCAACTGACGGAAGAACATATAATATGGAATACAGTAGCATCTTAGAATAATATTCTGTTTTTAGTTCTTTTAAAGAGGAATTATATATTAAACGTAGATACTTTCAATTTTTAAAAAAATATTAATAGTTTAAGTTATTGAATATTTGTTGTTATTTATTATAATAAATTACGCGTTTTCAGTTTTTTTAAACTAAGCTCAATTTTAGAATTTTTAAATTTTATTGGTTCCAGTTAAGCAATAAAAAAATTACCATATTATATTATTTACTTTCTAATGATAATGATTACGACTTTGACAGTAATTTAAAGACATCAACGCGAGCGGAGCCGCGGGTAAAAGCTAGTTTATTAATAAAGTTAATTTTTGGCAATATTGCGAATCATATTATTAAACATAAAATAAATGGTGTTACTTGGGTCCGTAGAGCGTAACATGACCACTAGACCATGCTTGTCTAAAGTGCGGCCCAAAAGCCTTTAAAATGCGGCACAAACGTAAATTATGGAAATATTTAAATTTGTACAGTTTTATTTAAAAAAATAAATATTTGCAATATTTTTCATATACACTCGCTTCGTTGACTTTTAATTTTGAAATAAAAATTTAAATAAAAACATCTTAGTATGTCATGAGAATTTACGTTTCGAACTATGTGTGTATCAATTTTTCGAAAAAATGATGAGTATTTCAACATATTTTCTAACCCGTTTTCTCTAGAAATAAATTACCTTCAAATGGAATCCATTGAACTGCAAAGTGACATTCAACTGTAAGAAAAATTTGGGAATGTTTCTTTACTGGAGTTTTATACAGATTACCTATCCCCATGATAAATATCCTAATTTTCACAATCATGCTTTATTAACGTCTTCAGCTTTTGGTAGTACTAACATTTGTGAACAATTTTCAAGAATGAAGTATACAAAAAACAAAAATAGGACAAAGATCACTGACAAACATCATGAAAAAACATCAAGAATTGCAACTTCGTCTATTCGAACCCGATATCGATTTGCTTGTTCAACAAAAGCAAGTTCATAAATCTCATTAACTTGTTTTCTTTCAATCTTTATGAAATACAAAATAAATGAAAGAAAACTTTTACAGATTTAAAATAAATGTGTACCTATTCATGTCTAATTCAAGTTTTAAAAAATTATAATAAAAATAAGTTAATTTATTTTAATAAAACAACTTGGTTAATTTTTATTTCAATTTGTTAAAATAATATTGTATGTGCGGCCTAGAAATTTTTTTTTTTTTTTGCAATGCGGCCCATGAGCGATCATAGTTTAGACACCCATGCACTAGACAAAAGTGATCACTCGTGTCCGGAGGATATTACTGGCTTATGAAGATACCACCACACCTCCCTGATGGCTGGCCCTGTGTTGGTTATACATACAATTTGCGTGGAAATACCGCTAAATGGGAATAAATAAACCTTGTATATGGAGGTCTGTAAGGTAGAAAAGTTGGAAAAGTAAATAAGATATAATTCAAATTTTAATGAGAACGAATGTGTTGGTTTAAAAAGCCAACTGGAATTTCATTTCTTTCGATATAGTCTTCGAGAGATGTGTCAAGAATAACAAGTTCCCCCGAGTGCAATTAAAACTCAATCACTCATGTAAATTAACTCTATTCTGAATTTTATAAGGAAAAGGATGCTCAAAACCCCCAATTTAAGGCAGTTGAACGGTATTGCCTCTTTCTTAGTTATTATAAAAAAAGGTTTATTTTTACTCGGAAGAATTTGAATACTAAGTAAAATTCTTTGTTTTTTTTAGAGATAATATAATTATTTCATCATGTTAAAATGTCACGATAATTCCCTAAATTTCAATAATTCTCTTTTAAAAACGTTCAAATTTGCATTTTACAACGTTTTGTATTTGGAGTTTCATTAATGCATATCCATATTTCGCCATTGGGTGCCCTGTTCTACACTCAAACCTGAAATTTTCTTCGCTATAACATATTTGGAATAAATTAAGAAAATAAATAATTATTACTGTAAACAGGTAGTTTAGCAACAAGATACTAGCATACATGCTTAATATAAAATGAGATGCGGAGCCATCTATTGACAACCATAATATACTTATAAATTGTTTTTCAGTAGTACCATTGAATGACTTGCAGGTTTTAAGGTCTAATACTAATCCCACAAGAATCAAAGGTCTTCTATTCCTTTTTTATTAAATATTCTCTTAGATAACTTGGTTATAATGTGATGGGTTGCCTGAAATATCTGATTAACTCAAATTAACAAAAGATTGGCATTGCCTTAAGATAATGTAAATAAAATTTTCACATAAAAATGCGATAAGAAATTATGAACATAGAAAGAAGCTATACCATTAAAATGACTTTCAGATATTCCTTTTTAATGGGAAATTCATCTTGGTCTTATAAAATAATTAACTTGCTAAAAAACATCGAAGCTTGATTGTATTTTGTTGAATAATAGAACAAATGAAAGACTGCTTAAAAATATGAAACTAAAGATACATGGGAATTGTATAAAAACTATCAATAGAAGTAAAAATAATATTAAGAATTACAAAAAGTAATCTGAGAAAAACTATGAAATATTTAGAAATGAATATGTTTCGAAGACACCTAAGCAAAATTATATTTTAGATTTTTAAACACTGCATACTTTTTTTTTTACTTATTGGTAAAATTTGCCGGTATGAAGTGGGTAAAAGGCAATGACTAGGTTTTTTATCCGTACAATTGTGTGTTAAATATCATAAGAAAAACACATAAAATTCAAAACATTACTTACAGAACTTTTTTTAAAAAATGAATAAATTCAGGTCACATGCCTATTGTAAGTTAACACAATAGCAAAGTAAAAACAACGTAAGAGTTAATATATTCAGTTACATAAACAATACCTCTGAAGTATTTAAATTTAAAAAAATAAATAAAATAAACTCTGCTGACTATGAAAAAAAACCATTTGTTTCCAATTTTTAACTTAAATATAATTTCATGTTAAAAGTACAACGGTAAGTAGTTACATTGTTTGATCAAGAAACAATAAAATAACAATTTATGAAAACTGGAAAATTATACTAAAATGTCATTATTCTTGGGGAAAATAAAAGTTATTTTTTTAAAAAAAGTATTAAATAAATTTTTTTTTTCATTAACTGTTGATTAAATATATCAATTTATCAACTATTGAAATGTATGAACAACCTGTTGAGCTTGAAGGTTGGATAAGTATAGCTAAAATAAAAGTACATATAATAAAGAAGCCCATGTGAATAACACAAACATACACATAATAGGGAAAAAATGAAATTATTTATTAAACTAATAAAAGAACAAGTTTCTTCATAAGAATATTGAAATCATACTGAAAAATAAATGTTCCAAAAGTTTAAAAAGTGCATAACTAATATCAATAGAACCATTTCTTTAAAAAATGCAAAACATTGCTCCCATTCACATAGATTTAAAAGCAGTATCACAGTTATAATTAAAAATTCAAATAAGAGACATCCATAATACACTCTTAACATACAACCACACAAATAAAAACTGAAAATTAATAAATAAATAAATAAATTCTAAAAAAAAACTTTTAAGAGTCTTTATAACTGCATTACTACAACTATTTCTTTATTGTAAATTTCACAGATTTCTAAGAAAAATCTTACTATTTTAAATACTTTTCTCTTTATATTATTTTCTAAGCAAAACTAATATTTCCTGATGATACAATATAAGTTTTCAAGCAATACTATTTAACAATACATCTGCATATGGATATGCAAATCATATATATGTAACAGATGAGAAAATTACTCATTATTTCTAACAAAGTTCTATAAATTACATTATTAAATCCACAAACATTTAGCAAAGCTTCATTTAATTAATGCAAATAGAACCAAACAAGATAAAAAGAAAATCCCTTTAACAATAATTCTCAAATCCATACACAGATACTCAAAACAAATGTGACTTTAGATATCTTTATAATATAAAAATACAGTTCATAGCTATACCTATCTTGATTTAAAAAAAAACAATTAAACTTCATGAGAAGAATTTAAGAAACACCCAATTTTAAAATTTCAATAGTTTTTGTATCACATGATGAATGAAAATTTTAAACATTTATAACAATCACTTACTTTCACAATTAATTTAGTAGGACTCAGCAGTAAAAAGCACTTTTATTAGGCATATACAAGCAGACAAGCTCACAAAGTAATATATTATAGGTTAATTCTAAGATCAACCCACACAGACAATTTTTCCCTCACTACATTTATAACACACACAGCAACAGTAAATCACAGTTAATCTAATACAATTTTAATAGAGTTAAATGTTAATTTATGGATAATATTTTTTAATGAAATATTATAAGTGAAATAAATCTATTTGGAACACAGATCAAAGGCACAAAAGAACACAAATTAAAATGAACTATCTCAAAGTGTAAATACAAATTAAATTTGTTTTCTCTCATGCTGTTTCCTAAACTTGCGACATCTTGCACTAGAAAGTATAAAAAATATGGACACTGAAAACTAGATTTATATATTTTAAAAATATTTTGTACCATAAAAAAAACTATTAATAAAAAATTAAATTTTTAATTGTATTAATTTCTGAATTTAATCTCTCCAAAAGTAATATACCATAAACTATATATTGCTCTTAGATTAAATTCAGAAATAGCTACATTTTTCTTCATTACTTATTGTAATTACAATAAATAAAAAGCACTACAACAGTTACTGACCAATTTTAGAATTTATATTTTGGAAAATTAGTGTCTAGTCACAAGCACTTCAAAGTTCATATCTTTATGAAGTTGTCGATATGTTCAACAAATAGAAAACAGATTAGAAAAATGTTAAAACGAATTTTTGCTTCAATACAAAACAAAACGCATTAAAAATTATAGCCTAATACATATTTTTTTTGAGTTATAAAATTATGAATTCAAAAGGTATTTGTACACTTTAGTAACTTGTATTTACACTTTCAATATTTACTCCAATAGACTATTGATTAGTTATTATAAGGTTAGAATATTTTCAAGAAGTTCCAAAATTAAATGAATAAGTATTAATGATCTAGGCCCTAACCAAATACATAGAATAGAAAGAAAAATCTAATGATTCAAAACAGTTATTTGCATAAAACACTGTTACAAAAATCAGTCCACATAAATATTTAAAAAAATTATATATTAGGAAATCTACATTTTTCTAACATCAGCACAATTCAATTTTTGGCAGTGAGCAGATTATCACAGATTTTATGAATTTTAAAGGACAGTGTTTATTTATAGGTAATGTATCTACCATATGTAACCATCCTTTGACATTCTTACACAGATTCAAAACAATAAAAAAGAGAAAGAAAGAGGTTAAAATTTTTAAAGAGGCTGGGATTATTTGAAATATATCAGTTTTGTGATAAAAGAATGAACAAATTTTTGAAAAAGCTCTAGGGAGAGTGGGGAGGCACACATTTTTTGTATATCATTCCTTTTATTTATTAAAAAAAAATATGAGTCAAACACTAAAATAGAAAGGAGTTAGTATGATGACACACATTGAATGCAACAAGGCAGTAAATTTATTCATTCAAAATACTTGACTAACCTTTACTCTTTCATAATTTTAGTATGAAAAACTATATCATCCATATAAAATCTTATTCTATAAAGTAAATTCAGATGAAATATGCTAACACACACAAAAAAAAAAATCCATCCTGAATTATTCAACTAACCGGTTAGCACAATGGAAAAAATATTTTAATAATATAGTAGGAAAACATTAAGAATCCATTCACAAAAATGCATCTCTCTAAAACACTTGGGAGAAAAAGAAAGATTTCTTTTCATTTAAATTGTTATAATATGCCCTTGGTTAATTGAAAGGGAAAAATAGCAACTCAAGGAATCTCTAAAAAATTGAAGGTGAAATTAGGCATTTAATTTAATTAAAGTTTCACATACAATATAATGAAACTAAAAAATAACCTTCTATACTTTACTCTATTTTTTTAAATAAATATTTTAAAATAACACCCATAAAATGTTTGTATAAAACCTTATATATATATATGTATATATATATATAATGAAATTTCAAAGCTTTTTATAGCTAATTTTTTAAAAAGTTAAATTTTTCATTGATAATTAATGTGGTTTATGTAGAACCACATGAATTATTTCAGGGTTTAAAGCTCTGAGATATTTTAGGATTGAATGAACATCTTATCTAATAATATAAGAGAATTATCAACCTCAAACAGTCAATCAGTACACAAAATACTGAGATCCCAGTTTCATAATAATTAATTTTGTATATACTAATAAGAACATATAAATAGCTTTTATAATAACATATTTCCAGATTTTCCCATATTATTACTTTTTTAAATTCTAATAGAGAAAATTCCAGTTAATCTAAGGTTTTGATTACTTTAGATAACATGAATCTCTTTATTTAAAAATTAATTAAAATTAAAACATTTAGATATTTTCTAATTATTTCCTATCAGAACTTTTAGCAACTTTCAATGAACCTTAATCTGGACAGCAATTTAAAAAAATTCATAGTCAAAAATTGTCAAACTGTGATGGTTCTATGCATTTTTTTAACCTAATACGTATGTAAAAAATTTATTGATTTAAATGTTCTCTAGTGCAATTATTTGCCTTTTTGTTCTATCTTATTTTAAAACATTTTTTTTTACTGTACAAATTGTTGAGCTATGCATCTAGACCAGTGGCAGACACAAGGGGGATCCCTGGGTCCAGCTCCCCCCATAGCCTTTGATTTTTTTTCAATTGATTATAATTCTATGCATATAGTACATAAAATTTATTTAAGCATTTGTTTTTAATAATTAATTTTATGAATTAATGCAAATTATTTATTAAATAATTAATTTCTTACTGTTTTTTGTTCTTGAAAATCAACAAAATCAAAAGAATAGTGCGTTGGGAAGCATATTTGAGTGTGATATAAGATTGGTGGACTTTCAACACTGGACCACCCCTCTCTTGAAAAATTCCTGTGTGCACCACTGACCTAGACTCATTTTATAAGCTACCTTTGTTTAATCCAGACTTTCAATAAATAATGAAAATAATTTCATTAAGTTGAATTAAAGAGGTTCTACTGTTTTAAATCTTTAAATGGAATAATGATTTTAAAAAAGGTTTGAACAAATTGTAATTCAATAAAATTAGTTGAAATTGATAGAAAATTTTAAAAATAAAATCCAAACTAAAGGAAATTATAAACTGTGTTCATACAGTACTTTATCTGTACACAATAAACCATGAATTATCATAGTTCAGCAGTTCAATGTGTTAAGGCTGTTTTTGCCATAAGCATAAGAACGTAAAACTTAACACAAAGCACATTTTCAGACAGAAAAAATGCCTCAATTTTTTAAAAAAATTTGTGACATTGTAACTCATGCATTTGTTTATAATATAGTGTTTTTAAAATTTCAAAATATTTCATAAATAATTAGTTTCTTCTTTTAACATGGATTAGAATAGCTCATTTAGTATTACATTATAGGAGAAAAATGCGAAACACATTTTATAAGAGAAAAAATGTGTCAACTCCTATAAAAATGAGCAGTATGATAAAATAAAGAATTCTCTACAGGATAGGAAAGCCAGAATATAAGATTAATGTTTGAGTACTTTTATATGTGAAAAAATATTACAAATTTGGGTTCTATTCTTTAACATTAGCCGAAAACAGCTTTAAAGAATTCGATTTTAAATAAGTGAGATTTAGAAAAATTCAAATGATTTAAGTTTCATAAGCTGTTTTTCTTTCATTTACAGATATAGAAATCATTGAAAAATACTGCAAACACAAATAAAAACATAAAATAAAATATTAATATCAATGAGGCTGATTTTTCTTTTAATCAGAACGGAAAATTTTATGCAGTAGAAAACAACAATTTAAATTTCCTCCATCTACATTTCAATTAGATTTTTCAATTAATTTTATAAACCTTACAAAATTGAATAAAAATTTGAATCAGGAATTTTTGTCTGTTATATATCAACACATAAAAAAATTAAATACAATTAACATACATATACAGCAATGACAGTTTATAAAATTTAGGATGTTAATAACATCAAAAGTATTTAAATAATAAATGATAAAATATTAATGCTAATTTAAAATAAACATATTACTAACAATATAAGTACTAGGTCTAATTGAAAATTTAAACTATTCAAATTTATCTACAGACAGCTTAAATCTATCAAAATACTAAGTAAAAATAATTGTATAGCAAGTAGCATTAAATTTAGAATTAAAATATGACAAAGAATAAATTAATTGCAAAATCTAACAGCTGCTGTTAAAGTATAATTATATACTTTTTTTTTTTACAAAAATAACGTGTGAATACTTATATGAAAACATGTCTATATATACCAACATTAAAAACCTAATAAAATGTAATAACAAACACACAATATAAGCAAATACAGAAAAGATTGAACACCAATCAGGGTGAATACTTGAGATGTATGTTCAAGTAGTTTTGGTTTGGTAGAATACTTAGACAGTCGGAAGCTGTTATCGTACATTCAAAGTTTATTTTCGGTTCGAGTGTTCAACTCTGTTTACTTGCTCTGAAAGCAGTAAACTTATTATTTTTTTTTTTTTTTTGGTATTTAAGTTTATATTCTTACAAGGACTTGGTAAGCATAATTTCGGTTTTTTTACTTAAGCAATTAGACTCAAGGTGAGTCTGGCAAAGATTGAGGAATCCAATGTCAAAAATCATTTAACTATACAGATGGCAAATAAGATGGGATACCGGGAATGGGAATATGAAATACTTCCGCACTCCTACGTCTGAAAAGGAACTTTTATTACGAGCCGGGCAAAGGAAAATAACAGAAACAAATATATTTTTAGAAAATACACAAAAGTCGTCAGCCATCCCCAAAACTAACCCGCAACTACTTTATACGGAGATAAAAAGTAAAATTCCCAGATATGATCAAATCTCTAATATGTCATTTACTAGAAATGGAAAATTACGTTTTGCTACTTCGGATCCAGTTTGTGCAGTACAAATTTTATATTTGAAGCAAATATTGAATGTTTCGATTAATACAAGTGTCATATGGGAGGGTATTACATCCCGTTTCTTATTATACGAAATCCCTACTAATGTATCCTTGGAAGAATTATCTGCGGAATTACAAAGTAGCAATAATTTTG
This sequence comes from Trichonephila clavata, assembly GCA_019973975.1. Classification (NCBI taxonomy): domain Eukaryota; kingdom Metazoa; phylum Arthropoda; class Arachnida; order Araneae; family Nephilidae; genus Trichonephila; species Trichonephila clavata. The sequence goes on from BMAO01015917.1 coordinate 85,466, forward strand.
AAATTGTAGAATACGCAGATTTATAAAATCAGGGACAAGTCCTGAAATATCTCCTGTTCAGATTACCATTCTTGGAACGGTATTACCAGAAAATGTTAAACTCTGGTTCATTAATCATAAAATTCAATTATTTATTGACAGACCTAGACAATGTACTAACTGTTTCAGTTTTTTGCATCCATCTCGTTTTTGTCAGAGTCCAGCTATATGTTGCAATAGTGGTTCTTCTCATCAAGGAACGTGCACAGTAAATGCGAGCTGCACTAACTGTAAGGGCAATCATCCGGCAAATTCTTCTCTTTGTCCTTTGTTCATTAAAGAAAAACAAACTATAGAATTGAAGTGTAGGCACCATCTAACACTAAGTGAGGCGCGACGACGTTTTCGTGAATCTACTTCCGAAAATTTTGCGACAGTTCTTAAAAATAAACACACAAGAAAATATTAACATTCAGGAAATCATAGATATGAAATTTGATAAAATGATGACTGCTTTCCAAAAGTATTAGAAAAACAAACGGCATTCCTGATGGAAACTTTAAAAAAATCAACGGAAACTGTACTTTCTCATGTATGTAGAATAATAGATTCGACGACGCATTGTTCTCCCCCTGGAAGAAAGAAAAGGGCTTCAGTCACATTAAATACCCCCACGAGTCCAGTTCCAGGCGGTTCTGTCAATAGTGGAATATACTCAACACTAAAATCGGATTAAAAAAATTTTTTTTTTAATTCTCTACATATATGTTCTCATTTTCTGTACATATGTTTCACTCCAGTACTTTAATAAATTATTTTTTATTTGTTCCTCAAAGGGGAGGAATCTTTTTGAAATTTCGGTGAAATATTCCTCTCTCTCTTTTTCCCTTCTCTAAATTCATGCATTTTTTACAATGGAACTGTAGAAGCCTAAAAAATAAAACCATTTGGTTAAACATCCCTCCCTTTTCGCAAGCAAATTTTAATTTTCCAAGAAACCTTTTTATCAAATGAAGACAGTTTTAATATTCCAGGGAAAAAGATATTTAGAAATGACAGAGAAAATAGACCTGGAGGTGGTTTAATAATAGCCGTTCCTCTGAATGTTTCTGCCCAACAAATTCATATTCAGTCAGCACAAACAGAAGATTTGGAATCACTTGTTGTTAAAATAAATATTAAAGACATTTCTTTTTATGTTATAAACATCTATGCACCACGAGAACTTAATATTACTGTAATCAAATCCTTTCTCGAATCTTTAACAGATCCGTTCTTCATTTTTGGCGATTTTAACCTGCATCATCCGATGTGGGGATCAGACCACAGTTCCAGATACAGTAATATTTTCATTGATTGGTTGACTGAATCAAATTCAATACTTCTTAATACAACAGTTCCTACTTATAGAAATTCAGCGGGTAAATCCTCTTTAATCGATCTTAAAATTTGCTCCTCAAACCTCTCTGGATATACTAATTGTTATGTTTCAGCTTCTTTTTTTTATAGTGATCATAGTCCAGTAATAACAGAATTTTCTCTACGAAAGCCGAGTAAAAGATTTGTAACAAAAAATAACTGGCAAATTGTGAAAGAAGAAGTGGAGATTATACTAAGCAATCCAGAAGAAAATATGGATAATCTTACTGATAAAATTTCGAAAATTATACATAGTAATAGTAAAGAAGTAAAAATTTCTAACAAATCTTTCCCTCCTTGGTGGAATGGTACTTGCCATAACTTTTATAAATTAAAAAAAAATCAGGAAAAAAGCCATACGAAGCATTTTTCTTCAATTATGGATCAAATACAAGCAATATGCTAGTAAACTCAGATTTCATATTAAAAGTGCCAAAAGATTATATTGGGATAATATTTGTAACAACGTTTCTAATCCAAAGATATTTTTTAATATTCTTAAGAAGCTCTCCACCTCTAATAATATAGAAGATAAGCATAAAATCCTTCAAATAAATAATAGAGTCATTACTCATCCTCAAATTCAAGCAAATATTTTTGCGGATTTTTTTGCATCTAAAAACGCTTATCACGAACCAATTCCTCTGGATTTTTTCCACAAAGCGGATAACATTCTTAACAAACCTTTTCATATTTATGAAATTCACAGAGCAATAAAACTCTCTAAAAATTCAACTCCTGGAGCTGATCATATCACAGCATCCTTCCTTAAAAAGCTTGATCACAGTGGCTGTGAAGTAATTTTAAGATATTTTCAAAATCTATTTGATAATGCAATAGTTCCAAACTCTTGGAAGCACTCAGTCAAACTCCCGATTCCTAAACAATGCAAAGACAAATCTCAAATTTTATCTTACAGACCAATAGCACTGACTTCCATCTTTTCAAAAACCTTTGAAAGAGTCCTAACCAATAGATAAAGCTACTTTTTAACTGCAGAAAGAAAACTTCATCCTCAACATTACGGCTTCGTCCCTTTTAAAGATAGCAGAAGTGCTACATATATTATTCAAAAAGCAATAGCGGATGCAAAATCACAAAAGAAATATTTTGTAGGAATAAGTTTAGATATAAAAAGCGCATATGATTCAGTTTATATTGACGGTCTTCTCTATAAATGTCTGCAAATTGGTATAACAGGAAAAATAGCTATTTGGATCCACAAGTTTCTCACACAACGGTTTTTCCAAATCAAATGGAAGGGATTTCTTTCCTCCAAAAGGATATCTTCCCAAGGTCTTCCCCAGGGTAGTGTACTCTCTCCCCTTTTATATACTATCTACATGCATGAGTTTTTTGTAACCTTGGAACATGACACTGAATGTTTAATACATGCCGACGACGTTTTTATTTATTGCTCTCATCATTCTCTTGAGTACATTCACAAAAAATTGCAAAATATGCTGGAAAGAATTTCTCAATTCTCCCTTGCAAAATATATGTTGATAACTACAAATTTCAGGATAAAAATCTACTAATACAGATTTTAAGGGGCTTATTTGATGAAACAATAGATCGTGATTTCCGAGGCTTCTATATAATAGCTACTGACGCTTCTAAAACTAAACAAATTACATCAATTTCAGGTATTACAGAAAATTCCTCTTTTGCCTGCAGTATCAATCCCAATAATTCTATTTTCACAGCTGAAGCTCTGGCTATCTGCCAAGCTTTAGATGATCTGTCAGTTACAAACAAGAATCTGCTAATTTTATCTGATAGTCTCTCTGCTCTTCAGAATTATTTGATCAAATCTCATAGTGTCATCCATAAATTAGCTAGCAAGATATACATTTTATCGGATTATAATGATCAGATAATTCTACTTTGGACTCCGGGACATTCAAATATATTGTGGAATTAACAGGTGGATAATCTCACAAGATCTGTCACAGAGTCTAATGCTTACATCGACTGGATCGCCTCAGAAGACATCAGAAAAAAAATATATCAAGAGAGTTTTAAAAAAGCAAATGATAACTTCTGTCCAAGTAAATATTTGGAAAACTTGGGCAATATTCCAAACATAGGCTCTATCTCTAAATGGACAAGCAATAGAAGAGAAGAAATCCTATGCACTCGAATCTTCAGTAAAATGATCATCACTCCTGGTCTTTTATGTAAATTTAATTTATCAGACAACACAAACTGCAGAATCTGTAATTGCTTAAACGATATGGACCACATCTTGTTAAACTGCAATAGATATATATATTCATCCTCGAAATCAATTAAAGCACTTTCTCAAAATTGATCCACATTATAACATTACTTTCAAAGAACTATTGGAGAAAGCTTTGTCAAATAGATTATCATTCAGATTTTTTATCCAGAAAATGAAATATTTTGACATCTATTAATTTATTAATTATTTAGTTTTTTTTTCAGGGGATAATAGCCTTTGTAGTTCTATATCCCACAAAACCTGAACTGAACTGTATGTTCAAGTATGCACAAATAATGTAAACTAAAGAATGCTATATATATTAAAATTTTTTCTTTTAAATAAGTATAATAAAGATTGCAAACAAAACTGAAAAATACAATGTACAATAAGAGAGAAAAGAAAAATTCTTTAAAAACAATTATGAAGTTAAATTTTGAAATAATTAAGGTGTTTTCAAACTCACAGAATAATTTAATTGTGTTACAATATATATTGATTTTTTTAATTTTACTAATATTAATAATTACAGCTATACAAAAATTATATAATATAAACATTCAAACTATTATGATTTCACTAAATTTGATACACGTATTCAAGGCAGCACATGTATTATAAAACAAAAATTATTTATATTAGACAGTAAAAAATGGCAATATTGACTCCACATAATTAATTGGAATAACATGAAACATACTAATAATACAACAAAAAGCATGAAAAATAAATTTTGTACAAAAATCACAACATAGTGCTGATTTATTTAATGTTTGTATAAGACTAGCAATGAAAGTATCAACAATAAAAATCCAATAAGAATAATTACGAGTTGAATAAGTCAAAAAGAAAAATAGTGTATAATTAGTAAAACAAAATTTCTCATAAGTTTACTAAAGTTATCAAAAATAATAGTACTTTTATTAATCATATTGAAACAAGTACAAATAATATGAAATAAGAATAAGCAAACAAAAAGGTAATAAGAAGCAGAGTAAAGTTCTTCAACTTCAATGATACAAACTATTTAAATAGAAATCATAAAACTGAAAATGCCATTGATGGCCTATACACTACAAACATCACAACATTTATCGCATGATGAAGAATGGTGAAAGATAAAGTGAACACTTAATCCAGTATAAAATTATATTTACATGTACATTTGCATATGTATTAATTTCATTTACAACACTGGTTTATCCATTGTACAATAAGTTTTACTTTGAATCTTTGTTGTTACAATAATGAAGATAAATTAGAAATACTTAAAAAAAATTTTTAGAGAGTTATGATATTTACCAATCTAGTAGCAGAAGATAATAAAATACTATGCATATATGATAAAGAGAGAGAAGAACCAAAAAAGAGCCACTCATTGTGCTTAAGAAAATATATGCAAAACAGTATCAGCTCAATTATTGTAAGATGATTAATCATTCTTTTACTTCAAGAATAAAAATAACCCAAGACAATAGAAATTAGGACATAATATATATCCTGTGTGTGACACATGAGATATACTTAAATAATCTCTTGATAAATAAATATTCCAAAAATTATAAAGAAACTTTAAATAACACAAACAAGATTTATTGGAACAAAATTGATTAAATAAAATGAAAATTTCTTGAAAACAGAATGTCAAATTCTTTATGAAAATTTCATTGCATTAACTATGAAACTAATTACAATTATTACTTACACATATAAACATATTGTGTAACTATTTTTTTGGATATAAGAATTGTTGCTTTCAAAGCATCACAGCACTACTGCAATTAAATTAAAAGCCTATTATCATAATATAAAAGTATAATTTTTACTAAACACTTTTAAAATTTTCATTTTTTTTGTAATTATGTAATTTTTACACTTTCAAGGAAAAACAAAGTGAGTTTTAAATATGTTTATACCTTACTGGTTTTAAAATATATGCACAACTTAGACATATCATGAAGGATTTCCAAAATTGCAGGCGATGAACTCATTTAAGGTTACATACCTTAATTTTCTGGAATTTTACCAAAACTTACAGCTGCTTCCATAATGGAAAATTACTGTTCCAAAGATTTAATTTCATAAATTAAAAAAAAAATAATAACAAGTGATCCAGAATTCTTTAGAAAAGTTATTAATATATATATATATAAACATTTCATCTCAAATAATATGAAATTACAAGTGGAAACATTACATACAACTTAAATTTGATTAGGATTTCTACAGTTCCCAGAAACAAAGTCCATCATGCAATTAAATGCTTAGAAATTTATTTAAAGTTTTATAATTAATAAATTTGTAAGTCATAAGATGGAAAACATGAATTTAATATATCCTTGTAGTGCATGATTTCATGAATAAAAGTGTAGGAAAAATAAAATGACCTTAAAACTTATGCTGATTGAAACATGGAGTTTTGTTCAAAATCATGCTCCTTTCTTAGCCTCACAGATTTGAATATTATTTTTCCTTTATTTCCTTACCTAGTTAATTGGTAAACAAGAATAACTTCATGTTTCTAATTAATTAACAATATCAAAATGCACATTAAAACTTTAACTCATTACATTTAACTTTTTAATATATTTATAGGCACTTATTGTTCAGAATAGCTCAGCATAAGCAAATCATTTTTGTTACAAGTATCAACTAAAATTAAATAAAGAATCAAAACTTGATTAAATAATTTACAAATGGAAAATATGAAACAACATTGTACTTCATATGTATTAAAACAGCAAGAATAATCTTTAACATTTATGTAAAAATTAGTTAACAATGTATCTCTATGATGCTAAAACCTTAAGTAAATATTTTTCTAATGACTATTTTTTTTCTTAGTAATTTATTCAAAAGAAACACTACAATTTTATATTCATCCAAAATGCATGATTAAGAAAAATATAAGTGTGGAATATGATGTAATAAATACTGCATATAGATTAATTAATTCAAGATTGCTTATTGAAATTTCAATACTTTTAACATTTTTGGTATTATGAAATACAAATATTCTGACTAAATGTACAATTTTGGCATAATTCAAAACACCTTATTTATTCTAAGTTTTAATGAATAAGAATTCAATAATATTTTAAAAGTACAGGAAATTCAAATGATTAACCTAAAAGAATACTATACTTGGCAATAAGTAATTGGAAATCTGGTTACTCAAGTAAAGATTAAAAGAAAACTAGAAGAAAAACAGCTGCATTTAAAGCTAACACTATGAGGATTCATTGACTAGAATAAGATTTTGGCCCTTTTAAAATGATATTCATAACAGTTATTGAAAAATCAAAATCTTACTTCTGTAAACGAAATTTAAAAATTTCTTTTTCAGGAACTGGAGCAGTAAGGTACATTAATTTGGTTACACCCCAAATTGAATCAGTAAGTATTGTAAATGGTACAACATCAGAACGAGATCCAACTTTACTAGGTACCAAACCAGTCTTAGGGAATTGGATATGGCACTGACTGGGTTTTAAAGAACGACTATTACTCCGAAGACTAAGTCTGTAAACAGTTTGAGGTTGAAGAAGTACTGGCTTTTTGAGCAAAACTTCAGTCTCAAACATAGGTTTGGAGCTTGCACCAGGAAGGCTTGTGGTGATTTCAGTTACTTCAGCTAAATTGAGTTCAAATACAGGTGTGTTTGAATTACCAATTCACTTACAAGGACTACATAATTATTAGATGTCAAAATGATGTCACAGTTACTAAATGAACACTAATTAGAATAGAGAATGATCAGCAAGAAACCTAAAACAAGTGAAATTGCTAACATTATCAGCCAAACAATCTAAATCAATAAGCTGCAAGCTCACACGTTTGGCATAATCTAAAAGATGTTGTGTTACACAAAAGCTTTGCCTTGAATGGTAGCTATTGATCTCTGCATGCAAAAAGTGAGGTAAGGTATGCATCTCATCACTATTGATGCTTCGAGTGCAAAGATATTTTCGAAATGGAACCATTATTTCTACAATACTTTCTTCTGTAAGAGGTTTGTTTTGGCGGCAGCACTCCATTACTGCCCAACGTAGTAAGGCATTTACAACACACATTTCCCCATCTACATTAGACTGTAAACTAGAGATAACTGCCATAACTGATTCCTTATTCAAATATTCAAATCCTTGACTTCTCAGAACAATGCAACCAGTCCCAAGATTATTTCCAAACATATATACTATAGGAGAAAACAAGATTTCAAAATGTTCAGTATATTAAAACATTAACTTAATATAAAACTACATCATAGTAACGCATTTAAATGCCATGACCCATGAAATTTTATATTAACAATCAATAAATTTAAAGGTAGTTTTACAGAATTTGATTCAGGCTGTCATTAACAATATGAAATTAAATATACAAATCAATAAAAAACAAGTGATTTTTTTTAATGTTTCAATACATGATTAAAATACTTTTGTGCAAGCATAATTATTGAATAATATTTAATTATTTAATCATATTTTACAAATATGTATGATTTTGAAAAGAAAAAAAAAGGAACTAATTTTGGCCATCTTTAATAGAACAACTCTATACTGACTATATCTGTAAGTTCTGTGCTAATAACTTGAACAGTATTACACAACAGAAATTCATATTCATTTAACTTTGTAAATTATCCAGGTATTACTCTATTTCATACTTGGTGGTCAAAAGAAATGAGGATTTTACTATGTCACTGCACAATTTATTTTTTCTTACATTTTCATTTCTTCAAAATTTGACAATGATGCAATCTGCAATAATTCTATATTGTATGATTTCTAAAATTTGAGACATTCCTTCTTCAGAATCAATTCGACTTCTTACAACAGTTTAAGCACTTTTTAAATATTAGGTTTAAGAATATGGCATAAATGCTTATTGAAAAAAATACACTAGCTTGATCAATTTAAATATTCACTTTGAACTTGGGTGTTTTTTCATATATGTTATAAACAAAATATATATCCATATAACAACCAAATTTTATAATGACAAATTTAGCACATCCTAATATACACTAAAAAAAAAAGAAAATGTTACTTTAATAACTCAGTTTTACATGAAATAGCAAAAATTATTTGAAAAACAAAACACATAAAAAATATTTCAATGTAGTTACTACAGTACGGTGCCAATTTAACTCATTTGTGGCCCTGGATGCAAAATCAGAAGGAACCCTTGGCACTGGAGGATCGAAATTCATAAGCAAAAATTTGTTTAAGTCCAGCTTATCTGATCCCGGAAGGGCCTGTATAAGCTGGTTAAGCCAGAACTTGAATAAGACAGTTTATATACTGGCACCCAGCCCAAGTGCCAGTGGATAAGCTGGCATTTATTACAGTAACAATAGTTGAATAATGATATTCTTCATAAACATTATATTATATATAACAGATTTTTATTTCCTTTCTTTTTCTATTTCCGTATAAGCATTAATTTATTCTACTATAGTTATGTATGAAAAATTACTCTGCACTTCAAAAGTTTTAAATTTTTGTACCTATTTAAGCACATTACTTTCATTGACCAATCAAATGTGATACATACTATTCCCTAACATCCGACACAAATAAAATCTAATTTGCTTCAAATATAAGAGAAATTATAGAAATAGATGCAGTTAAAAAGAAGGAATGCCTAACAATATCACTGAAATCATTGCTGTGAGAACTTCCAATATGATGAGTAGCATAGAAAATGGAGAGAACTTTTTTTACTAGTGTTAGAAAGTATTTTTTTTTTTTTTTTTTTGTAAGAAAGGCAAGTGAAAATAAAAAATTCTTTATTGTTTGCTTCAAAGACCTAAATGTTACACATACTAATCAATCAATCTGAAAATCTAAGAAATTGTGTTATTAATGTAGAGGAGCAAACCAATTATATCTTCATGCCAACTGAATACATTTTGCCTCTGAATCAAGTTTGTAACTTCTTTTTATAGCATTCATATACTTATAAAAACTAAGTAAAATTTTCATGTAAAACTAGAATGAATGCAATCATTAATCATAAAATAACCCTGGAATAAATCAGAAGATAAAATCATTATAAAAAAAATAGCAAGTAGCAATTTTACTGCAAAGGAAAATCCCAGGCATCTATTTTTAGCTTTACAATGGCTTTTCAATTAGTTGTTAACTGTCATTCTAAATTCCAAAACTTTTAGATATTCAATTTTTATCTTAATTTGTATAAGTTTTTACAATGAAAAAATATTTTAATATAATTTCCCAGATTCCAGTCTTTTGATAAGGATGATTTTCACTTTGAGATTTCAGCTATTCCCAGAAACCTATTTTTATATTTTATGTTAGAAAATTAC
>BMAO01015918.1:0-35317 GCA_019973975.1 Trichonephila clavata
AAAGAGTTAATGTTTTATTAACTTATATTTAGAACTTTAAAAGGAAACTTTACAAATCAAGAGTATTATAATTGTTTTCCAGTTTTTAAAAGAAAACCTTTAGAATTTTTGAATGCTTACTTTTGGTTGAGACATTTTAATAATTTTGATTATAAGTAATCCGGAAGCTAAGCTACGTTTTGTTCTAGAAATTAAACTATGGTTTCTGTAAAGAATAAAAGAATTAAACAAAATATGTGTGTATTAAATCGGAAATTTCATACTTCTATCAGAAAATTTGAAAAAAGATAAATGTAATTTTATGAGAGTTTGGAAAAAAAAAAAAATAATGCTCTTTAGAAATTTTAGGCTAAATTTGGAGTATATAATTAAAATTGCAGAGGGCAATCATTTGATAATGCATCTCATATGTCTGGGCGATACTCAGATCTACAGGCACGTATTAAAGAACACCAGTCCAAGCGCAGTTTATATTCCTTGTGTCAGTCATTCTTTAAATTTAGTAGGAAATTTAGCAGCAGAAAGTTGTAGCGATGCAAATAAATGTTTTATGCTCGACAGAAATTATTCTATTTTTTTCTGTGTCAACCCATAGCTGGCGGAATTTTAAATAAAAATCTGGAAAAACTGGACATGCAACATCTGTGAAAAAAGTTTCACATACACAATAGTCAGCAAGAGCAGATGCCGTACGAGCTATAAGACTTGGTTATACACACATAAAAGAGGTCCTGGCTGAAATTCGTGATACAAATGAGAAGATCACAATACTGGAGGCAACTTCTCTTTTGAAACATGGTAGAATGGTCATTGGGGCACATAATCTCTGATGAGGTCTTCATCCCCTATCTTGAATTTGAGGGAGAATTAAAATTTACACTTGCCATGTTTAGTGGAAGGTGGGGAAAAGTATGAAAAGTTAAAAATAAAATTAAAAAAGTTTATTAGATCGCGACCTGAAATAATATAATATAAAGAACAATTGCTGGAGCTATTTTTGTTTGCGTTGGGGTGCTTGGTAAAAGAGTGGAATACTGAGTCGACCGCGGCTAACTCAATTGCCGGAGGCTAGCGTACAGCCAACTTAATCATTGGGTACTTTGGAAGACATGGGAAAGTATGAAACTTCCCTAATGACCGTGATTTGGGATACCATACTCCAGAGGGTGAGTGCTACTAGCAAAGCATTACAATCAATTGGGTGTGAGCTATTAAAAGGATCTAATCTACTGAAATCTTTAGAAAATTATATACAAAATTTCAGGAATGAATTTGGAAAAGTAGAACAAGAAGCAATTGCTTTATCAGGGCTCTCATTTGAAAAGGAAGTTGGACAAGCTTGCAGGCAGAGAAACAGAAAAATTATTTTCGGTGAAACTAAAGGTCATGAATTTGAAAATAGGGAAAAATTCTTGTTCAACTCATTCTATGTCATATGCGATAGGACAAGTGCAGAACTATTCTGAAGAGCTGGAATATATGAAACTGTTATAGAACACTTTTTTGTATTTTTTGACGAGAGGTTTTCTGAAATAAAGAAGAAAGCTGTTCAAAAATTAAAGGATATTTACAAAGACGATATTGAATCGGTTAATTTTGAGGATGAATTGGATCAGTTTTTGCTATTTTTAACAGAAAACAAAGATACTATCGAGAATAGAAATTTATCGAGTTGCAAAAGAAATGGTCTCGACTTTCCCTAATGTCGAGATACTTTTAAAAATATTTTTAACTATACCGATATCAAATACATCAAGTGAAAGATCTTTTTCGGTTTTAAAGCGCGTTAAAAATTATTTAAGAAGTAGTATGGGAGAAAACAAATTGAACAGCATGGCCATTTTATACATAGAACAAGATGTTTTGGACCAAATAGATACTGCAAAAGTAATCAATGAATTTGCCCAAGAAAAATCAAGACGTAAAGTTATATAGTAAAATTTTAAGCTTTTAAGTAAGGTTTTTTTTTTTAATTCTTTAAAATAAAGTTAAAAGTTTTTTTTGAGCCATTATTTTTTTTTTTTTAGCAAAATTTTTTTTTGAGAATTTAAGGTCAGCGAATTTTTTTGACTCTTCATCCCAGGGGGCCCCAAACCTTTTACTGCCATGGGCCTCCAACTAGCTTAATCTGCCTCTGGCATGATATAGAATATACTGCAAATGTGAAATTTTATCAGGAGATAAGTAAAGCAATATACCAAAGATCACACTGGATACTATAGGGGATTTGGATATGCTATTCATACTGAAACGTGCCCCATTATCTGTAAAATTGGTATTCTCCATGACTATTAATGAATCAAGGGGGCAAAGTTTGAAAGAGTCAGTTTAAGTGTAACATTAAAGAAAATAAAATTTACTTATGGATAATCGAATGTGGTTATGTTAAGTTGCAGAAGCAAAGGCAGAATAAAAATTCAGGGAAATTTAAGGAATAGGCAATTAGGAACATTGATTTTGAAGATACACTAAATTGAAGTACAAATTAAAATGCAGAGATGTGTGTGTGGAGACTTGGAAATTTATTTTTTCATGGTTATAATATATTGAAAAAAAAATAGAACTACATAATATATCTAAATTACAGTTTTAATATTTGAGCAATGCATACAAAAAAAATGTATAATTTGTTCAATGGGGGTTGGTCTGCGGTTACCATCTTCCCTCCAAGTAAAAATAAAAATATTCTTTCTGTTCAAGAACGGTTGTTGTTTATCAATGAAAAATTTATTGTACCCTATAGTTTGAGAAAAGGTATGTTACAACTAATTCATGAAGGTTATTTTGTGACAGAGAAATAATGTACTGGCCAGGGGATAAACTCAGGCATAGAAACAGTAGTATCCGAGTGTGTAATATGAGAAAAATAGCTTTTAAAACCTCACACAGTTCCCAATAGACTTTTAGAAAATAATAGGAGTGTGCATAATGGACTTTGGTGATGTAAGCTATCTGGTTGACATAGACTATTAGTCGAAAGGAAAGGGAATAGCTGAAATTCCAAATACATGCGCAGATGAGTAATTATTAAACTTAAATTAGTTTTCTCTAGATTTGGTGTTCCAAATAAATTTCTGGTAATACATCATTTAATAATTTTCTTTATAAGAATTTTGCAAATGACTAGGATTTTCACTGTGCATTTATTACCCTTCACTACTCCCCAAGTAAAGGAATGGTTGAAGCAGCAGTAGGAATTGCAAAAAGTTTTGAAGAAAGGCAAAGAAAGCTAGTACATTTTGTAGGATTAATGGAGTATAGAAATACCCCTAATATTAGGTCTTGATCTATCTCTAGTTCAAATGATGTTTAATTGCAGCTTAAAAACTATATTACCAATCTGAAAAAAATTATTAAATGCTGAATTATTTAATAACATTAAAGAAAAGCTAATTAAAAGGTAAAATATTCAAGTTACATTGCAAACAAAACTGCTCATCCATTACCTAAACTTAAGCAAAAGAGAATTTAGTACTAAATTGTAAAAACACAAAAGCACAAATTACATCATCTGTTACATTTTGTTAAAAAATAAGTGTGGTAAAATCCTAAGAGGTAATAGAAAACATCAGAAAATCAAAAACATCCTTTCATATAGAGAAACAAATCCTAATGATATGAGTACTTGTAACTGTTATATGATTGCTTGTATTGCTGTGTCAAGATGATGATTTCCACTTCATAAAAATAATAAAATTTTATTTTAACTGAACTTACTTTACATTCTGCTTCTATATGTTCTGAAGAACATATTAAAAATAAATCCACCAACAAAAAGGATTAAAATTTTAAGCAAAGAAAACTAACGGAACAACAAATAAATAAATCACATGTAGTCTATTTTTATGTAATATTTATTTTGATGCATGTGTCTATAATTATATATGTATGAGTAGATTTACCTTAAAGCTTTTTTTAAACATTTTCTGGCAAATTTTACTATTATAGAGTTAATTTTTGTTCATTACTATGCTTGATACCAATAAAATTTTGAAGCATACTTAAGTTTCTAATGCAGGGGTGGCCATCATTTTAGGAAGAGTACCACTTTCAGATAAAAAATACTTAAGTGTCCCACTTTCAACCCTTAGAACAAATGAAAAGGTGAAAAATATTATGTAACTTTTTATGGATGGAGCACATTTTTAAAGCACAAGTCTAAGTAGTGGAAATTTAAAAACAATATAATAAATGAGACCAAGAACAAATTAAAAATATATAGTTAATCAGTTCAGTTAATTTTAAATGATATTTTGATTTTTATATGTTCATAATAGAAAACATTTGTTCACAAACATATGTTGATTCAAATCTACAACAATATCCGACAGAGCCAAATTGAGTAAATATTAAAAATTGCTTGTTAGCACAAATTTCCAAAATCCAATACAATTCCAACATTTGCTTTTCAGTGCAGAGTATGGTGTTGTATACAATAATTTCGATTTCAGGTGGGAAACAGGTGGGATCTGCCTTTTTTTTTATCTTGAAAATCATAAAACCAAGCACTGAAAGAATTGTGCAAAAATGAATATTAAATTTTTAAATCTATCACAGCATGGAGCACTATTAACTTTGGTAGAAAGCTTCTGCATTAGTTTGTAACATACTCCAAAGTCGATAGAAAAAAGTTTGCCCACAAAAGGCATATGACCAACTAGGGTAGAAAAAATACAATCTTTTCTCTGTAATCTGAAATTTAAACTATTTTAATGTCCCTTAATATCGATTAGAAAATCCAAATCACATAACATGTCTTCATTCTAAAATAGCAAGTACTCATTGGGAGTCCATTATTTTCTTCCACATTTTTTCAAATACACTCCCTCAAATTCTAAAATCTAGCAAATCAAAAAAAAGTTTGGAAAGCCAACTCACACAACAATGCAAGTGCATTCTCTCCCCCCCCCCCAATTAATTTCTACTGAATCTCAATTAAGTTTATATAAAATAAAAATTTTGAGATTTTTTTTATCTAAGACAATTACATTTCAATAAAATAGTAAAAAAAATTATTATTTATTATTATCTTTTCAAATTCTTAAAATTTTGTATAACTCTTCGCATGCCATTGTTACAACTATGCTGTGCTGCAATGTGGCACACATACAGCGGGTTGGCCACCCCTGCTCTAATGTAATGAATGCATTATCGAACAGCTACTGTACCGGAAAAAAATATTAAGCAAAGAAAACTAACCCACATAAACAGCTAACTAAATTTAATAGTTTATTTTTCTGTATGTATCTATATTTACATACATATAGATTTATCTAATTATATTTTTAAAATAATTTAACTGTTAGTTTATATGTTATTGTGTTTGATACCAATAAATATAGTTAAAAATTTCTATGTAAATTTTTGTTTTGAAAACTTTTTTGTTTGTTTGTTATTCCGAATAAAACTAGGGAAATAAGGTTAAAGAAACAGACATAGTTTTGTATAAAATACAAACACAAAAGGTAAAAATAATCTGTTGAAACATATTAAATATTTATTTTCATTGCACTGCATTCAAAGTAAATAGTACACACACATTTCTTATCACATAATTATTTAAGAATTAATAGTTATTCTTAAATGATATATGTACATAAAACACAATTCAATGATTAGTATGCTGTATGTAAGTTTGGTTTAATAATAAAAATGTTAAGCATTGTAAAAATGAACCATAAGAGTTCTATAGTCATGGATACAACACAGCAGACCTTTCCCTCCAATTTGTGACTTCACACATCAGGTTCGAAGCCTTCTACCTAGGAGGTGTTTATTGGTTCTAGTAGGCCAATCACAGTAGTGCCTCTCAACACCAAAGTAAATTCACTAATCCATCTAAAATTTTCTCATCTCCACAAATGGGTTACTTTACTTCACCCACTATTTAAACCACAAAAAATTTTCTTTTTCATCCAACTTTAAAAATTCATTTACTTTTAATTATTCTAAAGTAATTTTAAATTTATTACAACTTACAGTAATAATATTTTTCTATAGAAATATTTATATTAACACTGGGATACTTGTAAGAGTACTTCACACAGGCATTCTAATTCTTAAAAGATAAGAGATAGGATTTTGAAGAACAAAGTGCTTCTCACCCAAATCATACTTTCAATAAAAACACAATGAAACAGAGTTTGGCCTATTTTCTATGTATTTGTGACTTCATGGCCTGTATAATTGATATATAAGTAGCATTAAAACTATACATAAAAACTATGAATTGTTCATTATTTTACCACTTTAATGATCTGTTACTTGAACTAAAAAAATTTTCTTAGGAATCATTTCATGAAAAGTTAAATATTCTCCAGAGTTTTTCAAAAATAATTTTAACTAAACAAATTCCATAATTTCTATAATTCTTAGTCCAACTTTAGACAAACTGATAAATTTTCCTTTGATGAAGGAAGCATCGATTGAAAAACACACACAAATTGATTTAATAAAAATACATGATAAAAGAGGAGCTTGACATTTCCTATGAACCCAACCCTTAAAAAAATATTTTATTTTTACAACAAATAAGACTGTTAAAAATCATTCTTGATTTTTAAAAAGTAAATTTTAAAATAAGGTAGTTTAGTACAGTAAAAATTGTTCTACTTTCTATGTTGTTCCTGGGGAGAGCTGTCCAATTTTTCTGAGGCAGTAATTAATTCAAAATTGATGACTCATTCTTTTGCACTGAATTCTATTTAATTATTTTCTAAACAATTAATAGATTATACTAAACTACATAAAAAAAAGGAACACATTACAAAACAATGAAATAACATCATTACAATGTGCCCCTCATTTAATACACAAGAGCATTTTCTATTTATATATGATGCAACTAGCAGTGGTGTACCTGAGATTAGGGCCCCTGCAAACTCAAGTTTAGGGCCCCAAACCCAAATACATACTTAGGGACAGTCAAGTTTTGGGCCCCTTAAAGTTCCTGAGCACAATCCACATATGATTTGAGTTTTTAAAGACAATCAAGATAATTTACATTTAAGTATATTTTGTTTTCAAGTATGAAATGTTCTAAAGCCTTGGAAATTTTGTAATTGTATTTGTAGGAGCAAATATTAAAAAAAAGTAACTATATATTATCCCCATAATACTGGTGATTTCCAGAAATATTTAACAAATTTTAGCAATTGTTCTTATGATGTGATCAAATATAGGTTTGTCATTACTCACAAAACATTAAGGCAACTAATCTCTGGCATGTCATTCATCTTTGGCATGGAGTTAATATGCAAGTACCAGAAACCCTTTCACATAGCTTCTGAAATCAAAAGTTATCACGATGTTTAATAATATATATTATAATATGAGGTTTTGATTGAGAAGTAAAATAAGCAACTCATTACTATTCAGTCAATAAATTTTATTTGTATATCATGCACAACACACAGAATATTATCGTATAAAAACTGAACATATTTTACAAGCATACAACAATTTATTTAAAATAACACTTAACTTCCACCATCTTACTTAAACATTTTGAAGAATACACACATGTGAATATCTATTCTTTTAGAAGTATTTCTTATATGGCTGTTAAATGCCAAAAATATCTAATTTTAAAACAAATTACAAAATTTTCAATGGAGAACTATTCATCAATTACACAATATGTAACTTCTGATACTTTCCATCTTTGTTGTACGTGGTATGACAAACACACACACAAAAAAAATGAGACCAGGTAAGTGTGTAGCTTGAAAATAAAGAAAGGAGTAGGTAACAACTGCTTTGGTGACATTATCCCACACACCTCCTCTATCCATGCGGCCAAACAAAAACATTGCATAAGTACATGATGTGATCTGGGGTGAATGAATATTAAGTGTTCATGCAGTGGTGGAGTTAGTTAACTTAGATAGGGAAGCTGTTTGTTCCTTCCTTACTCCGACTACGCCAGCCGGCGGATCACATGGCCCTATCTGTCAAGCAGTTTCTGTACCAGCAAAAGTTACTGCTATGGGACATCCTCTTCATTGTGAATTCCATGCAACTTTTTATTTCTTATAGTTAAATCTTGCTTAAAGAGAACCCATTTTACATCAGTTGAAGAGGTTCATACAAAAATGGAGAATCTCCAGAGGGGTTCTCTAAAACTTCGTTCCAGAACTGTTACCAGCACCAAATGCAGAACATGTGAATGCTGAAGGGGACTACTTTGAATGTGATAATGTCACGGAGAACAGATTCTGTAAGTACAATGATTTATAGGAGCAGTCTCATTATTTTGTGTCACACCTCGTATGTTATGCACAGAATTTTACACAGAAAGATTTTATCCATTAATAATGGATATTCCACAACGATCATATAAATACCCTAGTTACTTGCATGGTTAGAAATTCCATTATCTGTACTGAAATGAAAAACGTGCATACATCTGTTTTACACTTTTAATTTAAACTGTAAAACTTTGTATCTACAGGTATGAGAAAAATGTGCACACATAAAAAATATGAATTCTTGAAAATAATGCAACAATAAAAAACAAAACATTTAATATCTAATGCATTAGTGAAGCTTTAGACACACACATTTACCTATACAAAAATTAAAAACAAAACATTTAATATTGAATGCATGAATGAAGCTTTACACAAAGTTGTGGTTTAAAAAATGAGTATATAAGTTTATACATCATGGTTCTTAGAAAACCTAGGAAAGTATGACGTTTCTAAGTAAATAAATCTTTTGACACAAGTATCTTTTTTAACTAATTTATTTCAAGAAAATATTTGTTTTCTATAATAAAAAAAGAAAATTTACAAGCATTGGCTAAATATCTCTAAACCCCGACATGGTGAATTACTGGTCAGTCAAATTACTATTTTAAAGTCCCCTAAATTTAAATTACTTACACATTTCATGCTTCAAATGGCATACAGCCTAACTTATAACAGAAAAAACAATTCAGTTTTAAAATTATTTTCATAACTCCCGTGATACTTATAATAATGAATCATTTAGAGCAGTACTATATTACATTACACACAATCCATATTACTTTCTAGTTAAATAAGAATCTTTACCAATTATTTGGTAAATGTTACTTAACTTGATCATGGCTGATATACTGTAAGAAGATTTTATGGTATTGTATTTCACAGGATATGTTTACTTTTCGATTCATGGAATGTAAAAAAAACGATAAAATTGATCAATATGTAGAAAAATACAAGAGATAAAATTTTCAAGTACTTTTTCAATAGTAGATGTTTTCTTAGGTGAATATTTAAGCAAAGGAATTGGCATAGATCACTGAATCTGTAAAATTTTATACCAGTATAATTACAAGATATTATAAAACTGTCGGCAATAGATATGACATTCTATCACACTCCCTATTCTTAAAATTGGCAAAAAAACATGTAGACTATCATAAAATGAAAAGAAAAATTTTTTTTTAAGAATTAATATGATTATTTTAAAATTTGTTATAAGGTTATTCTTACTTTAAAATATTTGTAAGGAATGATATATTTTATTTACTTAAAATTTCAAACAGGCTAATATATCCAATGATTCTATAAGAACAATAAATAATATTTGAATGTTTTGAACAAAGACAGTAACACAGGAACCATTTCATTAGTAGAAATGGCTGAAGAAACACATGGCTGATTCTATGAAGCTCTTTTTGGTTTGTCTCTTTATATGCTCATATAATACATGTTTTACTTATATGCTCATCTAATGACAATACTTAATTCATTGGGTTATGCTTTTCACCAGAATCACGATTTCAATTCTTCACACGTAGAAAATCACATTTCCGAACAATAGAGAAAAATGAGCTGATAGTATAATTTCACAGCACTGTATTTCTATTACCAAAATGAAAATTAAAAACAGTTAGCTAATTATAAAATCTTTTTAATAGTTTCTGCATACTTTCCTAAGACTATTCCAATGCCTTCAGCTGCTTTTCTTCGTAATTTAAGCCCCTGAGATGATTTTTTGATATTTAAAATGAGGTTTTTAATAAAAAATTAATGCATTATTTTTAAACAATACTGATACCACTTCCCTGCAGGGATTTTATTTTCCACCTCTCATTGGATGTTATTATGAGGAATAATCTCCATGCACAAGAAATTACCCATCCTATTAATTTTGTTAAAATGGTTGCTAAAATTGGCAGTTTCTCCTGCATGAATCTAAAATTTTAAAACAAAATAAGTAATGTCAAGGTCTATAGTTAGCATAATTTATGATAAAATTGTTTGTTATGGTTAAGTGTCAAAATACTGTGTTGGGAAATTTTATTCTAGGTCAATAGTTAACTGTAACTTAGAATTTAAGAAAATTTTTATACTTGTATCAGAATCGCGATTTCAATTCTTCACACGTAGAAAATCACATTTCCGAACAATAGAGAAAAATGAGCCGATAGTATAATTTCACAGCACTGTATTTCTATTACCAAAATGAAAATTAAAAACAGTTAGCTAATTATAAAATCTTTTTAATAGTTTCTGCATACTTTCCTAAGACTATTCCAATGCCTTCAGCTGCTTTTCTTCGTAATTTAAGCCCCTGAGATGATTTCTTGATATTTAAAATGAGGTTTTTAATAAAAAATTAATGCATTATTTTTAAACAATACTGATACCACTTCCCTACAGGGATTTTATTTTCCACCTCTCATTGGATGTTATTATGAGGAATAATCTCCATGCACAAGAAATTACCCATCCTATTAATTAACTTGTTAAAATGGTTGCTAAAATTGGCAGTTTCTCCTGCATGAATCTAAAATTTTAAAACAAAATAAGTAATGTCAAGGTCTATAGTTAGCATAATTTATGATAAAATTGTTTGTTATGGTTAAGTGTCAAAATACTGTGTTGGGAAATTTTATTCTAGGTCAATATTTAACTGTAACTTAGAATTTAAGAAAATTTTTATACTTGTATTTTTGTGATGAAAAGAACATTTACATAGCTCAATTCAAGTTTTCACAAAACCTTAAGAATTATTGAAATAAAGAGAAAATCCTAAGTGTTGTAAATCTTACTTAACACTTTAGTATTTTTAACTACATGAATTTAAAAGAGGTTCAAATAATGTGTATTTCAAAGTACATTTTTTAAAATTCTATGAATATAATGCATGTTTTATCCGTACAAGCCATTTTGTGAGCTTAAATTCCATAAAACTAATAGTACTTAGCATAATTTTGGAAATGATCCTGCAATTATCACATACATTTGATCAGCAAAATATATATATACAGTCGACTCTCAATAATTCGAAGTTGGAGGGACCAAAGAAAAACTTCAAATTATCAAGAGGGAAGAAAATAACTCCTAAAGGATACGAAGAGATTTTTTTCTAACACATTTAAATTATGTAATAAAACAACAATTGTACTCATGTATAAAATTATTTTAAAGTATTTTCGGCACAATTTCGATATACGGACTTTTTTTAGCAGTTTTTTTGGCGCCCTTTTCGGGCGATTCTGCGCCAGATTCTGTCTATTCCGATTCCCCGTTTTCCGGTCCGGGTCGGGTTCCACGGGGTTTTTCGTTTTATGGCGAATTTTCCAATCAGAGTAGTAATGGTTTTTGGGGGGAAGGGATATGGAATTCTCTCTCAGACACCCTTCTTTTGAACTTGGATTTCAACTGTTCAGACATAGATATTTCCGGACAAGAATTCACTGCCTTATTTCCTATTATTTCTTAATATTTATAAAGAATATTTATTTAATATTAATTAATTAATCATATTTATTTAATATTTATTAATAATGTATCACATTTATTTAATATTATAATTATATTAAAATTATTTATAAAAAATAGTTATTTAATATTTATTAAAGTTAATTTTTAATTATTGATTAGGTTAAATATTCTTTCATTATTAGGTTGTATTTCAATTCTTTTATTATTATTACCTTATTTCTTATTTATATTACTTATTAATATTTCTTTTTAATTACTGAAAAATTATTTAATTATTGCTTAGGTTGACTTAATTCTGTCATTATTAGGAAATATATTCTTTTATTATTAATGTGCATTTATCCATATTATTTAGTTATTTATTAGCATTCATTTTTACTTATTGATAAATTATTCCAGTTATAAATTAGGCTATCAATATTTACATTATTATTATTAATTTAAATTTTAAAAACCTTGTTATTTTATATACCTTTAAATATTGTAACCTGTTCCCTTTAACCATGGGACTATTTGCAGTGTTTATCCCAAGTATAAGAAAGTTCTGTCAGAAACAGATCCTGTTTTATTTTCTAGCAAAAAGGCCACATTTGGGGAGAAAAAGGGAGTATTTAATCTTGATTTTGTTTATGAAATATGTAGGGATAATAATATATTTTTAGATTTTGCAAGAAAAACTCATTTGATTAAATTAAATTTTTTTACTGAAATTGTAATGTTCTGATGAAGTTTGAGAAGAAAAATTCTATTTTAGATGGTTAATCGTAGATTAGCAGAAATTCCAGGAATAACAAGATTATGTGGTTCAACTAAAACCATACATCATGGCTTGTAGTTCAAATAAAACCATACATCTTGGCTTGTGGTTCAGTTGCAGCAAACTAAAATTAAATGAGATTTTTCGTCTTGCTTATCATTTGATCATGGGAACCAGAACAAAACAGACCAAAGCTTATTTCTATTTATCTTCTGGTACAGTTGCAGATTGGGGGCAATTTGTCATTGAAGTTATTCTATATTATGCAGAAGTCGACAAATCGAATTCAGAGGGGAAGCAGTACACAACAGATCTTGTGAGATTCTAGTCAACATCATAGCCTTCATTTTGTAAATCCAGTAACGAATTGCCACACAAATACCATAGAAGGCACTTGGAAGCATGTTACAGATTCACTCCCTACCTGCAGTAGAAAAATAGATTTAAAATTTTATTTGTTGCTGTATATAAGTTTAGAAAATGAAGCAAACAGCAGGGAGTGGATTGTTTCAGTAAGTTTTTAAAAATTGTTAGGGACATCAACTGGGCTGAGAGGGGCTTAGGTCAAATTCTTTAAAAGGGGAATTTCATCAAGATTTTTTATCACAATCTATCTTGCTGACAAGTGATGACTTTGGCCATTGTGTGACAATTTTTTATACATAAAGTGCTGCAAGGTAAGTTAATTCTATTTATATATATTTTATTCAATGTAAGCAAGAAAGATTCTCCTTATATTTAATTTATGACTTTAATTTTAATGTTAATTTGCTTTAATATGTTAAATTTTAATATGTTTCTCTTCTAGGCTTAATTATGATAAATAGAACAATTTGTTCATTACTATTCTGAATCACTTAAAAAAATAGATTTTTATTCTTAAATTCAATGCAGTATTGCTAAAATAATCATTAACTATTTACATTTAGTTCTATAAAAATTTGTCCTTTCACTACTTTAGTTTAATATTATGTAGGAAAAAAATATTACATGTTTCATTTTTATGCTTCTACTAAAGTTAGAAAGAATCCCACCATTCATTTTCGTACAGAGGTGGTGGGAGGGGAGGGGTGAGGCAAACTTAGATCAAAGACAAGAACTTTGCAAAACTGTTTGTCAGGAGGAAGGGAGGGGGGGGGGGAGTATCGCAGCGTTTTCTGGTGGCTAAGGCTGAAGGAGGGGGGGGGGAATGCAACCCTGTGGTTCCCTTGGCGACTGTTGTCACCGGAAAAAAAATTTGGCGATTTTTGAAAAAGTCCGTATATCGAACTTGTGCCGTATTTTCAAAAAGTACATATTGTACAGTATAAATATTATACAGAAATTAAAAGTACTGTACCTACAGGAATACATTCAATGCATGTATACACAACCCTGTGCATCTCCTCACAATAGCAGACCATCCTTTCTAAGCACATGAATAGCAAGGCCATGTGTGAAACAAAAGATATGGATGGCTGACAACAGGTGCAGTTTGTTTAGTCTGCACTCTAAGAAGGAAAGCAATAAAAGTGTATTTTCACCTGATGAACCGGAAAACATTAAGAAGAGATAGCACACAGGTGGTCAGCAAATGGACTACAGGGGACACACGCAGAGACAGTACAACGCAAAACTTGTAAGCACCAATCTGTTTGCTGCAGGACTGTAGATGATAGTGAATGATTGAATTGTTGTGAGTTTTCATAAGATAACTTCAACTTATTGCGTTTTGTAGTCTGGTGAACCACAGAATTTACTTTGAAATATTGAGTGTACCAAAACATTGCTTAAGTTCAAATATCGAGTTATTCTAAGGACTGAGCATATATTTCGAATAATCGACAGTCGGCTGTACATATATCTTGTAACCAGTGGCGGATTAAGCAGGTGTCGGACCTGGTGGCCACCAGGGACCCCAAGCTTGATGAGTGCAAAGGCCAGCGAAAAACCAACCACGCCACCTTGGAACAAAAAATGAAAAGAAAACAAAGTTACAATGAAACACCCGCTAGAAATTTATCGGCATGCAAGAGAAATCCTAATGTAGAAAAACTTTTGAAAATATTTTTAACAATACCGATATCGAATGCATCAGGTGAATGATCTTTTCTAGTTTTATAACGTGTTAAAAATAATTTAAGAAGTACTATGGGAGAAAAGACAAATTGAACAACATGGCCATATTATATACAGAATAAAATGTTTTGCACAAAATAGATATGGTAAAAATAATTGATGAATTTGCCAAAGAGAAATCAAACTGTAAGCTCTTAAGTAAGGTTTTTAATATTTTTTTTATATATACAGTTAAGATTTTTCTTTAGCCGATGAGTTTTATTATATCACTACATTTTATTTTGAAAATTTAAAGTAAATGACTCTTTTCACTATTTTAGTTTTTTGACTCTTAAGCCCATGGGCCCCAAACCTTTTACCGCCAGGGGCCTCCCAACTACCTTAATCCGCCTCTGCTTGTAACAGTACAGAAATGTCATCAGGACATATATAAATGGTTATGGAAAAACAAACTGCATTTCTTTTTAACGATAAAGCTAGCATTTAAGTAAAGGGCAAATTTAAAAATCCTTTTAACGCTGTCTTCACATATTAAAGAATAGGACCCAAGTTCGGAATATTTTTCCCAAAATGCAAGTACTCTCTACTTCAATGTGATATTCTAGCTTTGCTATCAAATAGAGAGCAGGATATTTTTTTCTGAGTTAATACATTTCTTCTTGTGTAAAATGTGTTCATCAGTTTTTCTTCAATATCTTAATGCCATACAAGTTTTTGTATTACATGTTGAAATAAACAATAACTAACTTAAGAAATATTTTCAAATTTTAAAAATAAAATATTACAAAAAGATAAATGAATTTTGATTTTTGAACTTAAAAATCTTTGTCTGGAAACATTTCTTGTTTAGTTTAAGTCTCTCATACATTTGGTAAGGACAATTTTCAACACAAAAAATCACCCAATTATAATATGTAAAAACTTGCTACAGTCAAAAATGTAATTTTTTAAATCCAACAATTGATAATTCTGAAAACATGCTTTAGCAACTCAATATTTGTACAATTTTAATAATTAAATTAATGTAACAAAAAAAAGGTACTAAAAAAATATAAATTTATTTAAAAATACATTTTTTTCTATGTTTACTTCTTCAAACATCTTTAATTTTTACATAAATTATTTAATATTCTAAATAACAGTTATTTTTGAAAGTCAAAACTAAAATGCAAGTTACTGAATAAAAAATATGCCATACAAATTAATAATATTTTAGATAGCAAAATCATCATGATATATGCAATTTTTAATGCATATCTGATAGTAAAATTCAATTGTTAATATTATGTAATACTATCTAAAGCAATACTTATCTATTAAAAAAATATTCCAAATTCTGTTCCTTTATTATTTGTAGTACATTGCCAAAATTATCTGCAATATAACAAATTAGTCAAAGGATCTTCACCAAAAGGTATAGTTTAATGGGTGTTCACATGGTTAAAGAAACAACTTTTCAACTGATGAGCCAAATCTTCTCTATCAAGAGTTACAGCAAACTTGTTAATTCTTAAAACTATTGAAGATCTCTTTGGATTCTCCCAGCCTGGAATGTTATAAGAAACATGATTCACAAATTTTGACATTGAAGTCCCTCCCCATCCTTTCAATTTATTTCAGACTTCTGCTTTACTTTATTTACTGAAGAACTACCAGAAGTTATTGAACTGAAAAACCTCACTCGATTAATTTTACCAAAATATTATGGTAAGAACCTTATGTCCATACCAAAATGTTTGATTAATTTTCTAACATCCAATCTGTCATCACATTTTAAGGTTCTTATAACTTTTAGCAACTTTTTTTCATCTTTAACAATATCTACAAGCTTTTTTTCCATCTCATTCAAATGACATAAATGGTCTTGCTTCTTCTGTATATATAATGGCACTATTTTCTGAAAGTGTTTCATCAATTTCTTTTCTTCCTTTACTGCATCAGTTTCTTTTTTTTCACTGATGCTATTCAATGATTGCATATTCATAAAATTTATCATTTCAAAGAAGGTTACTTTTGAAATCCGATGTATCATTGCGTCCAGATTTTCTCTTGCCGATTGATCAGTAGGTGGCATCTCACCTAATAATGCAGTTGCGACGTGACTATGATAATTTTCTGATTGTTGAAAAAAGGTTCTTCTAGGCATTCGTCGACTTTCATTATTTTTTACCTCTGCTATTGCAGGGCGAACTGCACGATCAAAAGGGGCAGTTAGACTAGTTTCCGGGCAGTTAGATTGATTAATCCTAGTAAACGACATTGAATTTGGATCAGGACATGAATTAGCTCCAGACTGATGATTAGTATTCATATGATGCTCAAAAGCAGTTACACTTAAAAATATTTCTTTGCAAATTTTGCAATATTTATTTCCAAAACGATGAATTATGGGTTTTAATTCTTGAGGTGTAGCATCCATTTCGTCAGACAAATTTCTCGTATCTTCTAACTTATCTACCGGGGTGCCCATTGTATTTCAAACAAAAAAAATTTTTTTTGAATATCAAGTCTTGAAGTAAATATAGCGTCCTTTTTTAAAAAGCACCAACCCCACATAGAGTTGAGATGTAGTTTTTTTTATTTTTCATTTATAACAATTAGGCCTTGTAGCAGTTCAAATGGAAAACTTAAAGTAATCAAAATCAAGAAAATTAAAAATCTGACATGACACAAAGTTTTTCAGAAAAAATGACAGTTGATGTATCTTTTTATTTGCTAATAACTTTTTTCACACTTGCGAAATGTCTTTTTCTATTTTTTGACAGTTCCACGTCTGAAGCTTAAACTCACCGCAACACAATACTTTAAATATTATTGCCGGGCTGATATCTAACCTATGTCTAGTTTTGGTGTAAATAATCTGTGAATACTGAATAGACAAGGATGTGACACATAAAAAATTTAAGGACAGACAATACGATAGGGACAGATAAAAGGAACAAACAAGACCGGACATGTAATGCGCAATTTTGTTGGCAGCACCTATTCCTATAATCTACAAACAAGGATGGGTTACTTTGATATTTTTGGCCTCTTTTTGAAAATCGCCAAGTTCATCGTTGGCTTAATTGAACCTACTAAAATCATTCTTGCTATAGCGCTTGTGCTGAAAGGTTCGTATATAAAATTCTAGCGGGGAGATTTATTGATTAGGTATTTTATAACTTTGAATTATGTTTAATTGTTAAATTTTTTTGCAGTTTTTATATTGTATCAATTTCCTGTTAAGTTTTCCATCATTTTAACATATTTGCTGATTTATGGAGTTTCTAACTTATGTGAACAACTAGAAACTTTGATTCATAATAATTAATTATTATTATAATTTTACTCTTTTTATATTGTATTTTTATTTTATTTTGTGCTTTGATTTGATGTAATTAACATTTTCCGTTCATCGACTTTCTAGCTTCTGCCGTGTAAAAGCTCGATTCTCCGATCACGTGAATGTAAAAATTTTATGCTTTGATTATTTATAATGTTTTAATAATCCGTTTTAAAATTTCCAGGTATTTACCATTGATGGAGATTCATTATTTTTTTAGTTCCTGCTGGGTGATTGCCCACTTGGCTGATATCGTGAGTGTAAAGCTTTTTCTTGTCGTTAAATCGAAAGTTCTATTGATTGTTATGAAAAATTAGCGTAAATATATGAGGTAAATTGTCTTTCTAAATTTTTAAATGATTGTGATAATAATAATAGAAAATACAAATTTTCTGGAGGCCTTCTTGTAAAAGAAGGGTGCCCTGCTAGGATCCAACCAAAGGTAATAACACTATTCTTAATAAGAAAATACATTTATTTAATTAAAGTAAGAAAAAAATCATTATTAGAATGTATTATCTATCTGAAAAAATTTTATACGAATCACATGTAAAGATCTACACAATATGTTGAGATTTAACTTTCCCTTAACCTTTTCCATATCATGAGTGAAATTGTAGATTTAGATATTTAACACATTTGCTAACATGTGAAGCTTCCTCGACATATAAAAGAAAAACTAGTTGTATAGAAATATCAAAGATTCTATATTCCAATTATTAATGTAATATCTTGGTAGAATCACTCTTTATAAAGACTATTAAGGGATCAGTATAATATATTTTTCAAAGCATAATCAAGCATTTCAACTGGTTTATAAAACTTGTATAGAGTTCATTAAAGCTAATCTTGAAATGGGTATTGAAAAATCTTCGGTATTAGAATATGTATTCAGTTAATAGAAGTTTAATTGTACTTGACTAATAAGGAATGCTTTACTCTGTTGCTCATGTTATTACTAATAAATTAAATACAGGAAATATGTATTGTGTTTCAACATTCTGAGAGGAAGGGGTGCCCAGTTAAAAATTAATTGCATTACGCCTTCAATGCACTTGGAAGAAATGATTAAATGATCTTGTTTTCCAATTTTGAAATGCGAAGGGAAATTTCTCTAGTAGCTCATTTGGAAGGAATAAGTTCAATCAGATGTAAACAAATAATGGAAAATTTTAAAATTGCATCGACTGATAAAAAGCCTGCTTTCAATAAATATTTTGATGATAATTATTGTAATTCAGCCTACTAATAGTATAAGTCACATCATCTATACTTCTGCATGCCAATACTGATAAAAATATATATTGTTAATCTATTCACAATACATGAATGTCCAATTATTTTAAAATGAAAATTTAACTGTCAAGCAGATAGCTTGTTGAAAATACAGAATTTCACTTATTTAGCACATTATAGAATTTTAAATGGTACTCTCCCCAGTTTATATCCTCACAACCTATTTCCATTTCAAAATGAATTGAAGATTCCTGACAGATATTTATGACCAGGCAACAAATTCTTGGTTTGTAAAATCGCAGACTAATGGAGATGTATTTTATGCTGTTAAAAAGATTATGGTAGCATTTCAGAAAGAGGTTATGTGTGTGTGTGTGATCAATGCCATTACAGGTGTGTAAAATTATCATGTTCGGCTTGGTATACATGTGAATGCTCAGATAACCATGCACAATGTAAACATATTAAGTTCATTCTCAAATTGTTTGAGAGATTCCATGTTGTTGAAAATGTTGAATATGCTTCTTAAAATATCTCAGATAGAAAGTGTGGTGTGGGGTCTTCCGCCAAAGAAATATGTAATGACATAAGAAAAACCAGGAGACTGAACTTCTACTTGTAGTATTAAATTGTTTATTGCAAGGTAAAATAGTTCAGGAACAATTGTCTCAACATGCAATTCAGTAAAAGAAAGGTAAAAAGTAATTACTAAAGAATTATTTACCTGATCCTCTTGTACCTACCTCCCAATCAGCATTTAAACTAGCAGTAAATATTTAAGACAACTATTGGGGATATAAAAATAAAAAGGAAAAATCTGGAATGTTCTTTTTTTAGTTGTCAAGAAAGAAAACATTCAAGCTCAGGCAAGTCAGCATTACTCAATTCAAAAGCTTTTTGCAAAAAAAACTTAACTGTATCTTTAACACCTGATATATGCTTATAGTGGAGTTGTTTTTTGTTTTCGAAGACATTTAGCTTTGTTTTTATGGGTTAAAGTTGTTGTTTATTTTTATATCAGATGAGGAGGTAAGTAATTATCAAAAATGACCACATTTTTGTCACAAATGGCTTTATGACAGTATATTAGAAGTATATAATTTAAAAATCATGCAGGATAGAGATTCCATTGCAGTTGAATGTTACCACACAAATTTTGGAAAGTGATGGAAATATGGTAATTTTTTATATCATTCATTCTTAATAAAATTTTAGGCAAAAAAATTGATTTATACTTTTGGAACATACGAATCTAGAAAATACGTGTATACTTTTTGCAGGTAAGTGTTTAAATATAAAATATATAGAATCAGGTGATCTTAATGCTTGCTATCAATACAAGCAAAACTATATACTAAAGTAAGTAATATGTTTTAACTTACGTGTAAATAATTCTTAATAATAAATTATTCATCATTTTGATAATATTTGTGCTGTTTGTTATACAGGAATAGACTTTGAAAATCTGCCTTGCCTATATAGAAACAGATATTTCATCCATATGTTACATTTCATGGGTGCTGAGGAAAGTGGTAGTGAAAGTAATGATATAAAGTGATTGTCTTTTTTATGGTATAGATGTACTAATAAGGATTTATTTATTTTTTTGTCCAGTAATGGACCAGTTTTTGATATACTATATGTTTTATAAATACTTTAAACAGTTATAGTTTAAATTTTTAGGTTGCTTTATATGTGTTCTGTGTATCAACCAGATGAATGAAGTAAATATTCTTACATCACTGAAAGTCTTGAATGACTTTTTGATCTTAAAAAGTGCTAGATGGAATTTTCAGCTGCGTTGACATATACATTATAATTGCATCACAGTTGTGAAAGACTTTCTAAAGCATTAAAGATTGTGTAATGTAATTAATTATATATATATATATATATATATAGTAAGTAATATTTATATGATGGGAAATGCAATACAAGTTAATATTTTATTTAGTTTTAAAAGCATACAATTGTCTACTTTTTTTAAGACTGTCAACAATATTAGTTACACACTTTTTAATACAGTAGGTATAATCCAAAACCATTTGAAAAATACAATGGTTTGTGCAGTAAAGTAGCTTAAAGAGTGGTGCATTCCATCTTATGTCAAAGCGGTACAAGTAATAA
This sequence comes from Trichonephila clavata, assembly GCA_019973975.1. Classification (NCBI taxonomy): domain Eukaryota; kingdom Metazoa; phylum Arthropoda; class Arachnida; order Araneae; family Nephilidae; genus Trichonephila; species Trichonephila clavata. The sequence continues at coordinate 21,224 of BMAO01015918.1, forward strand.
ATTTTTCTTAAATCGAAAAACCTTGTATAGGTGATTTTTCATAATTTTTACAAGTTCCATAAGTAAACAATCATTAGCTGCATAGTTATTTGTATTAAAATTTTAACATTTACATGCAACATAAATACATTTAAGAAAAAAAACGTTTAACATTACATGTTTTGTAAAGAAAATTAGGAAACTGTATCTCTTTTTTTTAAAAAAAAAGGTATAAAGTATTCATTTAGTTTTGAAATCCTAGAAATATTATGCAAGTCAATTATTTCTTTGCTACTTTCCATAATAAATGATTCTGTTGTAGCTAAGTTCATCAAAATCGTTTCCTTCAACCACATAAGTTATACTAGAATCCTAAGAGGGTTTTCAGATAAAAATATAACTTAGTTCTTCGTTTTGCTAGTTATTTTTATAATGCTTGATACTCAGGTTAATAAATATTAATTTTTTTAAATACTATTAAAACTTCAATATTTTCGCTAATAATACTTTTGTATTACTATTTAAAAAATTTTCCAGATGTGCTAACTTTTGAAGACTTTCAGAAATATATAAAACTTTCAGCTAATTGATGAATTGAGCCTTCACATAACAAATAGCGATCTTACATCGATAGATTAAATCAGTCGCATTAAAATAGAAAGATAGCTTTTTATTGAACCTCGTAAAAAAGTTTGTTAATGTCTCTGTCTCAATTGCTACTATTACTTATTCAAAACTTGCATAAAGACTTCTATTTTTCTTTGGTGATCTTTTTGACAATCACATCGTTCTGATTTTTAAAAAAATGTATTAAAATAATTTTATATTATTATACTAATATTTTATTTTAGTAAAATGGTGAAATTCCGTAGAACTATTAATCTTGGAAGGGTTTTATTTGAAATGTAAGAAGATATTGCTGCAAAATAAACGATTCGCAATAATATACTTTAGTATTCTAATGATATATTTCAATTATTGTGAGATGAATGAAAGAAATGCATTTATTAATTTCAGTAATGAAACATGTAAAACGAAATACAAAACAGGGTCGGATGTGTGTAACAAGACAAAATTTGCTTGATAGTAAATTGAGAGAAACTCAGGAACGATCACAACAATCTCATATTAGAAAGATTTGTCTGATGATTATAAAAAGAATTCAAACAACACCTTATTGAAAAAATTTTCCGATAAATATCTCCGAAGTTTCGGGGTTTTTTTTAATATCTAACTATTGGATTCAGTTTATTGATCAGCAATAAAATAAAGAAATGTTTAAAAAATTTGCTTAGTATAAAAAATGCATAAAATAACAATTGAATACCATGGAATTAGTAAAATTAGAAATTTGTGTTGTTCCATGACCCAATCGATCAATTTAAAACATTGTCAGCATATATATATACCTGATAAGATTTGGGCTAAAAAAACAAATTAAAAACTTCCTTACTGAGATCACTATGTACCCTAAGCTTAACATTTATAAAAACAAAATATAGACCTTTATAAATCGTTTCTAGGTTTAAAAAGAAAGAAGGGGGAAAAAACATTGTTTTAGCGAAATGATTTTATGTTCATTTCAACAATAAAATTAATTATTTGTTAGAATCTTTTCGATAAATATCCGAAGTTTCTCGGTACTTTTGGCTTCTTAATCATTAAATTAAATTCTTCAATTAACAATAAAATAAAAAGATATTTATTAAATATGCTCAATTATATAAAAAACAACGCATAAAATAACCATTGAATACCATGAAATTAGGAACCTGTGTTGCTTCAAGACCTAATCATTCAATTTTAAATACTGTTAACTTACATACGCTCTTAAGGCGATATGGTACCATCTTCACAATTTTTTTTAATTTTAATATTTGGTTTTAATTGCATTTTATAAAGGTTACTATTTAATAATAATTCCATTGCAAAATGTTTGTAAAATTTTAATTTTTTTACCTTTTTTAAGCATATAATTGCACGGAAAACTTTTTTAATAAAAATGCAATTAGTTATTTAACGTATTGTTATTGTTCGAGATTTGAAACACTAGCAAGTATTAAATTATTCGAAAAATGGAACTACTAAATATTTCAAATGGTACCTAGTAATGAGATATGCACAATACTATTTCGAAGTTCTGAAAAGACATAACTATTTTGCTCGAAGGAATAACTATCAAAAATGCTAAAAATTATAAAGTACAGACACAGGGGGGGGGGGGAATTCAAACATATACAATGATATAAAATTTTTCATGAAAATAGCTCACACATACCTTAGCTGTTAATATTTTTGTTTTTAATGAGTTTTTCTTTCTTTCTTTTTTAGATAAGTTTCTAAAAACAGGTATATTTCCGAATATATCAAAAGAAAAATTTAAGACAGATGTGGTAGAAAATTATTCATAATTTCAAAAGAAATAAGCTGTATGTTTCAGAGAAAGTACAAAAAATCTTTTTAGAGATAATTGAGTATTGTTGCATAGGTTGCGATTTATTATAATAAAATTACACAAGAGAAACAAATTTGCAAATTATGGATGAATAGCACATAAACATTTCGATATATTATATTTTCAAATGCTCATATGTGAGGAGATTTTTTTTTCATCCGTAGTTTTTATAATATTTTCTAAGATAATAGAGCTTTTTCCAAAAAACAGAGTATATTTTATTTTATGAAGAATAAGATTTACATGTTTTCGTATATTATTCATCTGATGCAGTCTAATAAAATGTATTACGGTGCCTTTATATCATACTTTATTAATAAAATTTTTGGTAAAGAAAATTGATTCATACTTTTGGAACAAACGAATTTAGAAAATACCTGTACACTTCTATTGAAGGTAAGTGTCTAATATATTAAATAGTGGCCGCGGTAGCCAAGTGGTCAAGGCATCGGATCGTGGCTAGCATGTCATGAGTTCGAACCTAGTACCACTGAAGACCCGCTGTGTAGGGGCGCGATGCGCGTAAAATCTGTCGAGAGCTCAAACGTCCTCCCGTTGGCGTGGTGAGTTAGTTAGGAGAGAGGAATGTCAGCTCAGGTGTCGTCCGCGTCACTTGACCATGGTCCAAATTACGCGGACCGTCACCAAAAGCCCTCGTGTAGCTGAACAGTGGAACGTTAATATTCACTAACTCACTCACTAATATTAATAAATATATTGGATCAGGGATATTAATGCTTGCTATCTATACAAGCAAAAGTGTATACCAAAGTAATATGTTTTAACACGTATAAATAATTCTTAATAATAAATTATTCATCTTTGCGATGTTATTTTTGTTATTAGTTATAAGGAATAGACCTTGAGAAATTTACCTTACCTATTTAGAAACAGGTTTTGCATCCATACACCATATTTCATGGGCAATGTGGAAAATGACGGTGAAAGTAATGATATAATGTGATTGTCTTTTTTATTGAATAGATATATTAATAAGAATTTGCTATTTTTTTGTCCAGTAATAAACCATTTTTTTATATACTGCATTTGTTTCATAAATACTTTAAATAGTTGTAATTTTTCAGGTTGCTTTTTATGTGTTCTGTATATCAACCAAATATATGAAGCAAATATTCTTGCATCTTAGAAAGTCTGACTTTTTGATCTCAAAAAGTGCTAGATGGGATTTCTTGCTGTGGTGACATGCATTTTAATTGTATAACAGTTGTGAAAGACTTTCTACAGCATTAGAGATTGGGTAATGTAATTAATTGGAAAAAAATATTTATATGATGGGATATGCAACAAGTTAAAATTTTATTTAGTTTTAAAAGCACTCTGCTTTTTCTAAGACTGTCAGCAATATTAGTTACACAACACTTTTTAATACAGTAGATATGATCCAAAACCATTTGAAAAAGACAATGGTTTGTGCAGTATAAAGGGTGGTGTAACAAATTTTATTGAAAAATTTCCTTATTGAGATCACTATGTACCCAAAGCTTAACATTTATGTGGGACGGCGTCTAGGGGAAGGTTCGATTTTAATGTTAAAATAAGCCCGCAAAGTTAAAATAATCTAATTTATTAATAACACAACTAAAACATTTACTATTTACAAGGGGTTTTAAATAATTCGAGATAGCACCATACTAATTCCAAAAACACGTACTCTTTCTCAAAACAACGGAGAGATCGATTTCCTCTGACCTGCCTTCGTTCAAGCTTTGGTGCAACTCCCAGTTTTTCATTTCTGCCCCTTTTATAAATACATGACCTCATCGTATCGCGCAGCTAAAACTCACGTGGTTTCGATTAGTGGTGCCATCTCTTACAATAAAAATCAAAAGAAGTAAAAGAAAACTTGCACTCCTTTCCTACATTTATAACCTTCATAATTGTTTCTATATTCAAAAAGAAGAAGAAAAAAAACAAACATTTTTTTAGCTAAAGTATTTTATGTCATTGCAGCAACATGCGTATAATATTAATTGGACAATTCCAAATGAGTTACAATGGCTAGTAATTCTGTTAGAGATGTTAAATCACCAAAACCTTAAAGTAAGCCGATTTTCAAGATTTGGCTGTGAAATAAGCAATTATGTGCTGCCGAACCCTGATTTAGGGGGCGCAAGATTCTAGAGATAAAAAGCGGAGACAGAGAGTCTGACTGCCTTTTCCTCTGAAAAGGGGCTAATTTACCTTTGACATTTATTGCAGACATCTGGTCAAAGTTGTTCTATAGTATCCGCTTAGAGGTGTGGTCTTCCGAGAAAGCAATTTGAAGATGTATTTTTGTTCCATTGACACAATGCGAGCGTTGAGAAAAAATTTGCGAGTAAAATTAAAGCTATTTTGAAAGATTACCGCGTCATTTTTCTTAAATCATCATCTAGTTCGAATGACATAGATCTATATTTATATTGAGATCAGCAATATTTTCTTCGTCAATTGATTTACCTGCAAAGCAGTTGAAATGATTAAGATAAAAAATTTCCTACACTGGGGGAAAGTCAGATATATAAACTGTTTGAGCATGCGCAGTGGGCACCGCCTAGCGGTGATTAAGTGTATTAAGAAAACGAGCGTTGAGTTTCAGTGAGAGTGTGAGCGGGAGATCGCACGGGCGAGAGCGAGAATTACGGTGCCCATCAAAGTGTTCCGACATACGCCCCGAGCAACAAAGAAAGAGAAGAAATAAAGATATTTGCCACCAACGCAGTCTTATTACTGAGAGTGTGTGAGAGAGAGAAACACATAGGGACCACTACCCAACATTGAGTGGTCCGTCGAGCCGGAGAAGTGAACATCCTAAGTGCCGTGAGTAGTGGTCTTTTATATGTTTTTTTTTATTATAATAAATTGAGGACTAAATTAACTTTAGAAAAATGTTTAAGAACTGCCGTAAGGAAGATCTTCGTATTGTTGCTCTTGAACTTGGTGAGACTCTTTCTGAAAAAGTAACTATAGTTGAGTTAACTGAAATTATTAAAGAAAATAAATATTTTAAGGAGGATGTTGAATTGTTAAAGAATTAATTCAATATACCATCGAAGACCGTAAAAAAGCTGAGGAAGACCGTAAAAAAGCCGAGGAAGACCGTAAAAAAGCGGAGGAAGCTAGGTTAAGAGAAAAAGAGCTTGAACTTGAGCTTGCACGTTTACATAGAGTTAATTCAGATAACGAGAGAACAGATGAGGGTTATAATTCGCTAGATGCGTTTGTGAAGAGTGTTCGAATTCTAACTGTGAAGGTGCCTAATAGACCTGAAGGTTGGGCATTCTTTTTCGCTTCTTTAGAGAGAGCCTTTGCTTCAAAAAATGTACCCGAGAAATTTAAGTCGGAAATTTTATTAAATTTGTTGGGTGAAAAAGCTGCAAATGTGTTAACTTATGTTAAAGATGACGAGCTTAACAATTATGAAAAACTAAAATTAATAATTCTAAGAGAATACGAGCCAAGTGCAAATCAATTTCTTGAACAATTTAAAAAAGCTACGCGTCATCCAAATGAAACGTATACTCAGTATACATCTCGCCTAATAACAAATTGGCAGTATTACTTAAAATTAAGGAGGGTCTCTGATTTTTTGATAATTTAAATGATCTTATAGTGTCGGACAAAATTTTCAGTACTCTTGAAAAAGAGGTAGCTTCACACATTTCCGTCCGTGCAGGAAATGATTCGTTTCGCCCACTGGAACTTGCCAAAGAGATAGACTTGTATAACACTTCTCGAGGAAAGTGCTTAAAACCTGTGCCGAATGTCTTTCCTAGAAATAATCCAGTGAAGAGCGCGTCAAGAGTATTTTTGAGTGAGGTTAAAAACTCTAAATGTGTTTGTTGCGCTGAATCGCATCCATTATACAAGTGTGCAGTGTATTTAAAACTTCCCGTAACCAAGAGAATTGATATAATTAAAGCTAATAACCTTTGTTTTAATTGTCTTTCTACATCTCATAGAGCAAAAGACTGTAAATCGAGATATGGTTGTTCAAACTGTCAAAAGCGACATCATAACACCATACATTACACAGAGCGAGCGCGAGACCAGGAAGTAATAAATTCCACCCTTCAACCTCTAAACACATCAGCGCCTGAATTCATCCCAAGTGCAGAAACTCAAAACAACTTACTAACCGCAACGAGTATAAACAGAAAAAAATGTGTTTTGCTAGGCTCAGCAATTTGTTATATAAAGTGTGAAAATGGTTTATTCCCAGTCAAAGCAATTTTAGATAGTGGAAGCACTTCTAACTTTGTAACTAAAAGCTTATGCGAGTTAATTGGATTGAAAAAATACAAATCTAATGTTTTAGTTTCGGTATTGAGCAAATCATTAATTCCGATAGAATCGCGAGTTACAGTATCTATCAGCAATAAAGAAGGGAGTTATGTTAAAACATTAGACTTTTTTTTGGTACCAACTATAACGCAAGATCTTGTTCCAACAACGAAGATCGATTTTAATCTGAATAATATTCCCAATCTTAAATTAGCTGACAATAATTTTAATATTCCAGAGCGCGTGCAAATGCTATTAGGTGCAGAAAGTCTTTTATGAATTAATGTTACCCGGACAGTTCAAGATGGAGGGTTCAAATGTTATTTTTCAAAACACTGTTTTCGGATTTGTTGTTTCCGGATCTTTTTTTCCTCAGAGGTGAAGGGAAAGGAACATTGTGGGGTTATTCAAGCGGATAATCTAGAGCTTTCAATTAAGAAGTTTTGGGAAATCGAAAGTGTAGAAATCGATTCTGTTAAAACCAGTGAATTAAATATTTGTGAGGATCATTTTAGAGACACTCATTCAAGAGATGACCAGGGAAGATATACAGTGGCGATGCCGTTAAAAGAAGATCCTTCATGTCTTGGTGAATCCAAACAAACCGCGATTCAGAGATTAAACTCTTTGTGGAAACGACTAAATAGAGATAAAGAATATTTGTCCCTGTATGAGAAATTTTTACAGGAATATGAGGATTTGGGTCACATGAGGGAGATCAAGGCGGATGGGTCTGGAGTTGCATTTTACATGCCCCACCATGCTGTTTATCGCCCCGAAAAGTCTACAACTAAACTGAGAATAGTGTTTAATGGATCAAGTCCATCAACGAGTGGGAAATCTCTAAATTCAATTCAAATTAATGGCGGACTGGTCCAAGAAGACCTCTTTTCCATTATGGTTCGCTTCCGAAAGCACAAGTATGCCTTTACCACGGATATAGAGAAAATGTTTCGCATGATAAATATACACCCAGAGCAAACGTGTTTGCAAAGAATTCTGTGGAAGAAGGGCATAGGAGAACCAATAAAAACGTACGAGTTAACTACAGTCACCTACGGTACAGTTAGCGCACCTTATCTGGCCACGAGAACGTTGAAGCAGTTAGCGATGGATGAAGCTACTAATTTTCCTTTGGCGGCTCCTGTGGTGCTGAGTGACTGCTACATGGATGATATACTTTCAGGTTCCGAGAGTATAGAAGAGTTAATAGAATTGCAACTTCAATTGATAGAAATGTTCCAGACTGCAGGGATGCATCTTCATAAGTGGTGCGGTAATTTTCCTGAGATAACTTCAAACCTGCAAGAGTATGCTTTCTTGGAGTCTGATGAGACTAAAGCACTAGGAATAATTTGGAATCCTAGACCAGACGTTTCCTTTTCAGAATAGAGCAACAAAGGCCAACAACTTCATTCACCAAAAGAATGGTTTTGTCTACTATTGCAAGAATCTTTGATCCTTTGGGTCTCCTAGGTCCAATTATAGCTTGGGCAAAGATATTTATGCAAAGATTGTGGTTGCTGGAATTGAGATGGAGTGATGAACTTCCCTTTAAGGAAGAAAAGGAGTGGCGTCGATTTATCGACTCCTTGGAAGCCGTGAATAGCATCTCTATTGACAGATGTATTGTGGTTCACAGAGCGGAGAGCATTGAGTTGCATGCATTTAGCGACGCATCGGAAAAGGCGTATGGAGCATCCATTTATCTCAAGTCTATATCTGCCCTTGGAGAAGTTAAAGTGTGTCTCGTAACGAGTAAAAGCCGAGTGTCACCTCTGAAGCAGATTTCCATTCCAAGACTTGAACTATGTGGGGCAGTTCTTGCCGCTAAATTGATGAAGAAGGTGAAGGACGCATTGAAGCTTCAGATTTCAGCTGTGCATTTTTGGTCGGATTCGACTATTGTGATTTCATGGATACATCGAGAATCAAGAGAATTGAAGACGTTCGTGGCTAATCGAGTGTCTAAGATTCATCGACTAAGTTCCCGTGACCAGTGGCATCACATTGCATCGGAACAGAATCTTGCTGATATGTTATCTAGAGGAGTACTTCCCGAGGAGCTTCTTGACGACTGTCTATGGTGGCATGGTCCTGATCTTCTTCAACAGAGTGCTTATTCAACCACCGTCATTGGGGAACCAACCCAGAGAGATGACTTTGACGGCGAACTACGGATGTCTGAGAGAACTCTGGAGACTTCATTGCTGTGTTCCAAGAACTTTGACTTTTTCAACCATCTTGTGGACCTTTCTAATAATTATTTTAAAATAATACATATTGTTTCTTATATTTATAGATTTATTCACAATTGCAGATCCAAGGTGAAAAAGAGGGGACCTTTAACTACAAATGAAGTAAATGACTCCGAAACCTGGCTTATCAAGCAGGATCAAAGTGGTATTAACTTAAGTGACCCTTCAGGTAATCTTAAATCTTTAAACATATTCCAGGATGATAAAGGAGTCCTGAGAGTTGGTGGTAGGCTGGAAAAAGCTTCCATACCCTACAGCCAAAAGCATCCAGCTATACTGGCTAAAAATTCTAAATTGAGTGAAATATATTTCATAACTTTGCATAAGAAATTGTTTCATGTTGGTCCACAAGGACTACTGAATGCAGTAAGATTGAGATTTTGGGCTTTAGGAGGTAGAAACCTAGCTAGGAAAACGGTTCATACTTGTGTGATATGTTTCAAGTGTAAACCAATTCCCTCTTCTCAAATAATGGGCAATCTTCCGTATGAAAGAGTGAATATGGCCCCTCCATTCAGTGTAACTGGTCTAGATTTGGGAGGTCCATATTTTGTAGCTTACAAAAACCAGAGAAAAGGTATCCTTAACAAAATCTATGTTTGTGTTTGCATTTGCTTTGTGACTCGTGCCGTCCACCTTGAAATTCTTTACGATTTGACTTCGGATGCAATGATTGCAACTCTTAAAAGATTCATGTCTAGGCGAGGATAATGTTCCAAAATTTTTACAGACAATGCGACAAATTTCGTTGGTGCGAATTCTCAATTAAAGGCATTTTATAAGACCCTTAACTTTCCGGATCAAAATCTGGCAGCATATTTCAGTGAAGAAGGCATTGAATGGAATTTTATTCCACCAAGGGCCCCACATATGGGAGGTCTTTGGGAGGCCGGCATAAAGTCAGTGAAATATCACCTTAAGCGAGCATTGGGAAGATCCCGACTCACATACGAGGAGTTTGAAACTGTGATTATCCAGGTGGAAGGAATCTTAAATTCCAGACCCCTTACACCAGTATCCAATGATTTTGATAACTTTGAGGTATTAACTTCTGCCCATTTCTTGATTAGTAGATCAATTAATTCTATTCTTGAGCCTATAGTAATTAATATTAAGGACAATAGATTAAGCCTTTGGCAGAAAACAACAAAGGTAATTCAGGTAGTTTGGAAAAAATGGAGTACCGATTATCTGAATACTCTACAACAGAGAACCAAGTGGATGATCGAGAAGGACAATATAATGTGTGGGACAATGGTAATTGTAAAGGAGGATTTTACACCAGTTTGCAACTGGCTTTTAGGGCGCGTCGTTGAGGTCTATCATGGTTCTGATGGTAAAGTGAGAACAGTCAGAATTAAAACAAAAACAGGAGAATTTAAGAGGCCCATAACTAAGATTTGTATTCTACCTATAGATGTAAATAGTTAAGTCAATTTCCATTTAAGAAATTATGTGTTTTTCATTAAATTGTGCTTTGTGCTTTGTAATTTTAATTTTTTTTTTCTGAAAATTTATTGTACTTTTATATATATAATAATTTTAAAAACAATTGTTTAACCTAAAACTTGTTGTGAATTGTGAAACTGTATTGCTATTGTTGAATATTAATATTGCAAGGCCGGGGGGTATGTTTGAGCATGCGCAGTGGGCACCGCCTAGCGGTGATTAAGTGTATTAAGAAAACGAGCGTTGAGTTTCAGTGAGAGTGTGAGCGGGAGATCGCACGAGCGAGAGCGAGAATTACGGTGCCCATCACAGTGTTCCGACATACGCCCCGAGCAACAAAGAAAGAGGAGAAATAAAGATATTTGCCACCAACGCAGTCTTATTACTGAGAGTGTGTGAGAGAGAGAAACACATAGGGACCACTACCCAACATAAACGAAGCAAAGTTTTTATAAGAATGTAAATACTCACATTAAAAATAGATATATCATAAAATAATTTGAATCAAATATAAGCCGAAATTAACTATGCAATTATAAAGAAATACGTAGGAATTTAGTAAGGAAATTTCTACGTCAAGTTCAAAAAGTATTTTTCTTGTTTTTTCACGCGTTCTCATAAAATTGAATAACGGAGATATTTTTATAAAGCTTTGCAATAAAATTCAATGTGTAAGAATATTGACAATTGTTAAGTACAGTTAGATCATTTTTACAAGTGGTAAAAGTACAGCAAAATTGCATTTCATAATACATTAATATATTTTTATAATCGTAAAAACTTTTATTATTAATATGTAATTAATTATTTAACGTATGTTGTAATTTTGAAATACTAGCAAGTAGTAAATCATTTGAAAAATGTTTCGGATGGTACCAAGTAATGAGATACGCACAATATTATTTATAAGTTCTAAAAACATGTCTACTTTGCTAGAAGGGTTAGCTATCCAAAATACTAAATATTATGAAGTACAGACAATTGTGTGCACAGGAAAATCAAACATATACAATAATATAAAATTTTTCATGAAACTAGTTTAGCTGTTAATATTTTTGTTTTTTAATCTTTTTTTTTTTTAAAAAATACGTATGTTTCCGAATACGGTGAAAATTGTTTAACACGAAACTGATTATTTTGGAAATGAAATATTTTTTCGTGTTAAAGGATATAGTAAAAAAACAAACATATTTCACCAAAATTAAGTTTATTAGAGTACATTTTATTTATATAGATCTAAATATTCATGTATCTAATAAAAATCAATGAAACAAAAACCAGGGCTTCGAACCGGAACTGAACCGAAAACCGGAAAAAACCGTTATTTTGGTCGGAACGAAAACCGGAACTGAACCGAAAAAAAATATCGGTTTATTTCGGTTCTATATATCTTTCAGTCATTTTGTTACTGTTACCAACTTATCAATATTTTCTAATTTAACGTCAACTTTATAATTATCATTACATGTATACTGCTTCTCGATTTCCTATTTTGATATTCACTAGTATTTTTCTGTTTCAGTTTCGCATGAAACTACTTGTAGAAGGCATATTTAATTCAGTTGATTAAACTAGAAGTATAGATGATTTTTTAAGAAAAATATCGAGTTATATTTTATTTTTCACATCTCAGCATGCGATCATCCACGGATGTTTGTATAGACTGTTTAGATCAGGGAGGAGTAAATAGACAGGAGAGGCCCTAAGTGACGTAGCATGAAGCATCTATCAAATCTTCTGCGCATCAAATGGGAGTTTGGTAATGGCGGCGATTCAAATGTTTCGTAATAGTAGTATTTCATTAGGCGATTTTTACGTCAATCATTGATGTCATCATCCATCACTCCGCCCCCAAATGAATCGGGCTGGCCAGGGCTTCGAACCGGAACTGAACCGAAAACCGGAAAAAACCGTTATTTTGGTCGGAACGAAAACCGGAACTGAACCGATATTAATTTTTTAGTTGAACCGGAACGAAAACCGGAACAAAAAAAATTACGGTTCGAAGCCCTGACAAAAACATTCATAACAACTTAATGAAATTTATTGCAAAATTTTAAATTTTTTGAAAAAACAAAACCTTTATTGAGTTTTTGGAAAATAATCTGACGAAAAAAATGGCGTTACATAGAATATTAGGGCCTCCATGCAAGATTAGATTTTGGGCCCCAAGCCATATCTTACAAAGAATTGCAAAACCGTAACACACCGGGCTCCCAACCCCCCCAACCACACACACACGTTGCGGGAGCGTACATTACGCCACTGATATCAAACATCGTTTTGCTTAGAAATCTAGCAAATCTTTCAATTTTGAATTTCTTTGGTAATCTTTCTTCACGAGATACAAATACTATAGGCTCAGACCTAGCTAGAGTCTGATAAATTAAGGCCTTTGTGCAGAGGTGGATTAAGCGGCTGGATGGTCGCCAGGGGCCCTAAACTTGAGCAATTCTTACCACAAGATTTGTACAATTTATACGCACAGAAGGCTTCACACACACAGCACATTTATACATCTTTATATTTAGTACAGTAAGCAGGGATGTCTTTAGACTTCTTGGGGCCCTGGGCCCTTTCGCAAAAGTAGACCCTGAGCCTCTGCACAAATGTAGGCCCCAACTATGACGCATAAAAGTAAACAGTGCAAATACTCGTACAAACCCCAAACAAATAAATGTGTATGACTTACAATTGCACAAATCGACTAGGCCTATATAAGGACGACGGTCATCACATGTAGCCAGTTGACATATTATCCGAAATTTCAAGTTTTAATTTCCAATTTTTTTAAAAGTTAAGGTTTATCTTGAGCAATTGAGTTTTTCTATAGCTATGCATTTATTACGAGATTTTAAGTTTAACGAACCTTTTCACTATTTTAGTTTATTACTCTTGAATTCAATGGGCCTCAAACCTTTTACCGCCAGGGTCCTCCAACTAACTTAATCCGTCTCTGTCTTTTGTATTGGAATCAGATCTCGAACGCCACTTATATAAATGTCGAAGTCTCAGTGTTATTTAAAAAAAACTATTTCAGGATATTACTGGAATCTGTCATTAAATGTAATTTTCTAATATAATAAAAGAAAGTTTTTAAAAAAAATTAAAATGAAATGAATTTAAGGCATCAGATAATTCAGTATTATAAAAAGGTTTTTTTCAATGGAAAACACCATAAATTGTATTAAAATGATTTCATCCTATATATGAATTCTACAAACTCCCCAGTTATTTCATTTCATACCTGTTTCAATAAAATTCATCAGGTTTAGAAGTTTTTATTGCAATTTTTATATTCTTTGCTTGCATTAGAATTTATATTTGGGTTATGGTCAGGCTAAAAAAAATGGGCTTTCCAAATGCGCTATGGTTTCGAATCTTGATTTCATTTCACGACCCTTGTTTTGAATATCGTAGTATGTTTCATATTAAACGAAATTGATCCTTGCAATCCTTAGGCGGCGTAATATGGATGGGAGAAACGAGATACGTGTCACATATTTGTCACTAGCATTTCAGAAATTCGAGGTACTGCGTCGCCTATCCAAATTAAAATTTTCAGTTGTTTGTGATTCCAAACCATTTATTTATAGTACTAATATTACCTTTAATGAATATGTTATGTGTATTGAAATCAGTAATTCAAGGAAGAAAATTTTTGAGAAA